>JAODPA010035381.1:0-12270 GCA_025585075.1 Nepenthes mirabilis | reverse complement strand
GAGGTTATATTATTAAAAAGTGTTATAAACAAATTTAAATGAAACCCAATTGACCACTTTGCAAAAGGCGAAACACAATCAACAATTTGGCTCCTCATCTTTACCACTATCGTCATATCAACCAATGAATGGTTGCCGTGTTCAATGGCCATCTTTATGGGACCTTTCTTCTTGTTTTTCTCTTGTAGCCTAACCACACTAAAACTCATCTTGCTTTTCATTTGAATAATATAAATTTATAGAATTAGATCTCTTGAAGAGATCTAACAATCAATTTAAAAATATAAGGTTATCATTAACTGCTTCAAACTATCTAATCTTCACATATTTCTTTCCAACCGTTCATTTAAAAATATATGTTAAGTTTAACTTCAATCCGCTGGCAATTTGTGGATCTAAATTACAGCAATTAAGGGCACATAACTAGCCAATGCTTGTTCTCCAGAGTAGACTGGCCTATACAATTGGGAAATTATAACAAGCTATTAATTTGAGTCCTCAGGTTCCCATTATTCTTAGGATTCCTGTCGCCATTAGCACCTTCTTCAGCACTCCCTGAGTTCCTGCCATTATTTCAACTGCGGCTTCACGTTTGATCCCACAAAATTATATTATGAAAAACCTCACAGAAACAACTCGGAGAGATCTTCTGAGTTGGCCTATTCCTGAGTCGATCGTGCACTGGGATTTAGAGATTATAAGCACCGAATCATTGAATGAAATAGTCGAAAGTACCAAATCATCAAATATAAATTCCAAAAACCCAAAAGAAGTCTTTCAAGATCTCTGCAACAAGATTAAAAGAAGGCATGATGCCATAAAACATTGGGAATGCATGATGAGTTGTATTACTTTTGAACAGCTAAATGAGTAGCCCGACTGATATCCCATTCTATCTACAATGCCCCTTTTATAATCAAGCAAAACATGGGAGAAGATTTTTTTTTTTTTTTTGAAATGCAAAAGCAAGGCATTTACTTCAACAGTGTTTGTTCTTGATGCTCAGTTCACTGGGCATCAATAAATAAACAAGAGAACAAAATTTATGTAGCTCACACTTGTAAGGTCCACGCACACAGGGAAAGAAAATCAAGCAGCAACGGTTTCCTCTTTCGCAGCAAGCTGGTTCTGGATATGCTGTGGAACGACTTCAAATTTAGCTAACTGCATTGTGTAGGATGCCCGTCCCTTTGTCATACCACGTAATGTACTGACGTATTGGAACATCTCGGCTAGGGGAACCAATGCATCGACCACCTGAACAGAACAATTTGTGAGCACAGACAAACATGACAGTGGTACTTGTAGGACCAGCACCAGTTTTTCTGCGAGGTTAAATCAGGATTCTTCAACAGTTCGGTTTCTTTGGGCTTAGGTTTTGCTCATTGAGTGTTGGCTACATCCAACATAAGATGATACCGGGTTTCTGATAGAAAAAATAATAATAGATATTCGGATGAGATACAAATTTTACCACCGGTTGGAAAAGTAACTCACCACCTGAGTAAGACACCAATGATGGGATAAAAAATTCACCACCCAGAATAAATTACAAGCAATACGGATTAAGAAAGCTCACAACTCAAGGAATCTACTGAGAGATATAGAACTTATGATTAACAGACACGAGACTTAATTTCATTAAAGTTAAAATTCTGAACATGATTTTTACTTCAACAAACTAATTACTTATAGAATTAAACTTGAACACTCTCCAATCATAGGAAAATGGAACTATAAATACTAAGCATGGGAAATAAAAGCACTAAAGCCTAACCAATGAGAAAGGGAACACATTAAAGCCTTAACATGGGAAAAATATGAAAATTAAAGCTAATTTTCGTTGGTTTGGAAGACACCAACTTCCAATGCACATATTCAATGAGTTAAAGCTCCAAACAAGTATCTAAGACTAGTTTTCAACACCTAGTTATAACCCCCTTTGAAAATTTCAATTCTACGGCCTTGAAGACATTGAAAATATATATTCATTGGACCGACGATCAAACACTTGTGTTAGATGATTAATTATTTGATAACACCAACAAAATGGAGCCTTTTTATTACTGTTTTGCTGGGATAATTTTCAATTTCAACACACGGTACAACTCTCCACTACCAAGATGAATGTAAATGAAGTATCAAAGATTTAAGGCCGTATGGCATATGGATACACTGATAACAATAGAAGGGTATGTGACTTATCCATCTTAGAGATGCCTCATATGACATAGCATATATTTTATAATTTATTGAAATGATTAAAGTTTACGATCCCGTACAATTTTGTTATATTTTATGAAAAAAGTTATTTTCTTATCAGCCCAGTTATTGATGATAAGGACATTTTTGTAATTAAAAAATCGATCCTCTTCCTACCCTATAAATAATAGAATTACCCATCGTAATTGTATGTATAAAAGAAGCAGTTCAATGGACAATGTAAATGGTGTTTTTCTTTTCTGTTTTAAACTAATAACTTCCATCCCATCTTTTCCTCTTCACCCTTTTAGTTAACAAAACTTACACCCTCTAGTAAACTTACCAAGAACTACACATTTTTCTATAACTATCAAAAGGTAGAGAGAGAAGGGAGAAGGAAGAAAAATCAGTTCCAAGTTTTTCATAAAAAGAATAATTACCAAGGATTTAAATATATATGATGTTTAATTCTGCATTTTGTATTGTGAAATAATATGATGATTCGACGATCCTCAATATGGTTTTTATCATAAAGTTTTACAATCCCCCTATTGCATAACCCGAGTCCTAATAAGATCCTTTCATTTTTTTTATCCTCTCTCATACTTTCAGTAGTGAAAATCGACAGCTCGGATGGGGAAGAATATGACAAAAAATTAAAATGTATCCAACCTATGTTAAAATTCTAACCGTTCAAATTATAAGGGTTGAATTTTCATCGTTGGAAATATTAGAAGACTCTAAAATAAATGGACACTAACAGCTACAGCACAACCCAGCTGTTGATGTCCATGCATCATATTTCCCAAAGGAAAGCCGGTTAATGAACAAAACTGTGTGCTGCACTTTGTTTCACAGCATCAAATTTGACAGCCTTTGCAGCTAACCGCTCAGAATTACCATGGTCAATGGGAGCAAAATATAGGCAAACATTACTTATGGATAAGCAAGCAGGTCAACACTGCTCATACCTTTAGGCCGCCGGGCTTGTCCCCGAAGTTGTTGATCTGTCCTCTCCTTGAGTTGATATCACCAATCACGTCTCCCAGGTGCTCTTCAGGGGTCACAACCTCAACTTTCATTATGGGTTCTAACAACTTGGGACTTGCTTTCCGCATGCCTTCCCTAAATGCTCCTCTAGCTGCCAGCTGGAATGCTAAGACGCTTGAATCGACGTCGTGGTAAGAACCATCAACCAACACGGCACGTACATCAACAACTGGATAGCCTGCAAGCACACCGTTACTCATGCACTCCTCCAATCCCTTCATAACACCGGGAATATACTCCTTGGGTACCGCACCTCCCTTTATTTCACTCTTGAACTCATAATTGCTACCAGGCTCCATGGGCTCAAAGCGTACGGTGATATCGGCAAACTGTCCTTGTCCACCAGACTGCTTCTTGTGCACGTACTTCACTTCTGAAACCTTTGAAATGCTTTCGCGGTAGTTTACTTGCGGTGCACCAACATTAGCTTCTACCTACACGTGAAGACAAACAAATTTATAACAAAAATGTGAAGAACAAAAGTTTTGGGAACAGGGGGAACATTCAATAAGATATTATCCAAGGAATAACAAAAGTTCAGCACAATGTCCTCTTCTTTCCCTCTTTTACTTTGGACTTTTTCATCCAACAACAACTGAATCCTTAGCACCGAGTACATGAGTAAATTGACAATCTGTAACTAAAGCCTGATGGTGGAGTAGGGCACCATGTGTAATGCAGGAACAAATTCTGAAATCAAATTGAAAACCGGAAGCATGGGACAGATACAGACCTTAAATTCCCTTTTGAGCCGATCAACGATAATCTCAAGATGCAATTCTCCCATTCCCTCAATCACTGTCTGGTTGATCTCTTCATCTCGGGAGAAGTGGAAGGATGGGTCTTCTTGAGCAAGCTTAACCAGACCAGCCGCCATCCTGTCCACATCAGCTTTAGTCTTGGGTTCAATAGCAACCTTTATTACAGGATCTGGGAAGTCCATACGTTCAAGCACTATAGGCTTATCAGGATCACACAATGTTTCGCCCGTTATGGTATCTTTTAGTCCTGCAAGAGCAATAATATCACCTGCTAGAGCTGCCTTGACATCCTCTCTGCTGTTAGCATGCATTTCTAGAAGTCTACCAATTCTTTCTTTCTTCCCCTTGTTCGCATTTAACACATAAGATCCTGCAGTTAGCTTCCCAGCATAAACCCTCACAAATGTAAGAGAGCCCACAAATGGGTCACTCATGATCTTGAACGCCAATCCAGAAAACGGTTCATCATCACTAGCCTGCCTTTCAATAATCACTTCTGGGTTTTCTGGGTCAGTACCCTTCATTGGCGGCAAGTCGAGCGGTGAAGGCAGATAATCCACCACTGCATCAAGCAAAGTTTGAACCCCCTTGTTTTTAAATGCTGAACCACATAAAACTGGTACAAAGCTACTTGAGATTGTTCCCTTCCTGATCAATTTCTTTATGGTTTCCTCATCAGGTTCATTTCCTTCCAAGTAGCTCTCCATAGCCTGGTCATCTAATTCCACTATTGTTTCTATCAGTTGTGCCCTGCATTGCGCGGCCAATTCCTGTAGATCAGCAGGAACATCGGCATATGCAAATTTTGCACCCAGTTCTTCACCTGTCCAAATCACAGCCTTCATCTTAACAAGATCAACAACCCCTTCAAAGTTGTCTTCTGAACCAACAGGGATCTGAATCACAAGTGGTTTAGCACCCAAATTAGTGACTATCATGTCCCTTGTGCGGAAGAAGTTGGCACCTAAACGATCCATCTTATTAACAAAACATATTCGCGGTACCCCATATTTATCAGCTTGTCTCCACACAGTTTCAGATTGCGGTTCCACCCCAGCAACACTGTCAAATAGGCATACAGCACCATCCAAAACCCTAAGAGCCCGTTCCACTTCTAGTGTGAAGTCAACATGGCCAGGGGTATCAATAATGTTGATACGATGCTTGTTCCAATATGTGGTGGTTGCAGCAGAAGTGATGGTTATCCCCCTTTCTTGTTCTTGTTCCATCCAGTCCATTGTAGCTGTTCCCTCATGTACCTCACCGATCTTATAGTTTCTGCCTGTGTAGTATAGAATCCGCTCGGTTGTAGTTGTCTTTCCAGCATCTATGTGAGCCATAATTCCAATATTACGATAATCATTCAGTGGCACTGTACGCTTTCCCTCTGTCAAAAAACAACAGCACATTTGCTGCATGTCAGAAGAGGGAAAAAATTTAGACGGGTGTCAACAGAAATATAGTCCAAATTGTTTATTATTGAAAACAAGCTCCGCTTTTCATGCTCAAACTCTTTTCAGGCATTTGAGATATTTGAGTGGCTTCAGATAAATTGATATTTGTCCGTCGGATGGCCCATCATACATGGACTATTGATAATCAGCAAAGTCTCAGGGGAGTCATTATGATATTTTTTTGTTTCATAGATTTTTCTTGAATTGCATAGAGATACAGCAACCCAAGTAACTCAAGGTAAGAGATATTTTACATGGATAATGGGAAGTATAGAAATCAACATCAATATCAGGACATCAACAAAACATAAGCATATCCTACCTAAGAAAGCTGCATGGAATATTTTCTTCCACATGATGGGAGGTGTACAATATAAGAGATAACTTGTTTTGAGTACAAAGTATCTATTGGAAAAATAACAGCAAATTGGCAGTTGTCATGTTTCTGTGTTGTGAAAATCCTTGATCATAATCTTGATGTCGACGAAAAAATTATAGAAAAATGGCTATCCAGAAGCATGTCATATGCAACAATAATATGTTGCCTGCATACAATTTCAATGGAATAGCACACTAGTAGTTATAATTTTTCTAGGTTGTAAAAGTAACTTTATTGATTGTAATCTTTATGTCGACGACAAAATAAGTACAGAAATAATCACCATCCAGATGCATGCTCATATGCAGAATTAGCACAAATTTTAACAATGTCGTGTTTGAATCAACGGCAGCATCTCTCTGGTTATAGATTCAAGGTGGCATTGGGTGAAGCAATGAAACTAGAAAATGACATTGTCAAACAAGAAACAGAGTAGGCAAAAGAGCATGGCAGCATGCATACTCACAAGAACAAGGAGGAAAAAGACAAATTATAATATTCTCAACAAATTTTCTTGACCATTTTCCCTCTTTTCCAACATCTAGGAGGTGGCAGAGGCACAGTTCATAAGACCTTGTATTGCAGAGAGGTAGTTTCCTTTAAAAAATGACCTCAAGTTAACAACATGGCAAACTTACTAATACACCAACGAACTCTAGAGAGGAATTATTCAACCACGTCCATAAACCAAGACAGAGCATTTAGAGGCAGTCAAATTTGATCTTAATTCACAACAAATTATTTCCCTTTCCACCTACAAATATTTGCCTTGCACAAGACTTGGATATCAATGCTGTTGGAGATTTTTGCAATGAAAGCAGAAGACTTGAGATGGCAGTGTGGGAAAGAAACCCGTAAGAGAAATATTTGGTATCATTTAATAAAGCTATACTATCTTGGAATTAGTGAGTTGTTTGGCTTAATCTTTTGCATAACCCAAAGATAGTTAGTAATGGACCAACAAGTTCAACTCCTGACCATGAAAAGGTGTTGTCAACAAACAGGAACAGGTGTGCCAAGGTATTCAATTAGCTGTTGCATGCAATTTCAAGAAACGGTTAGTTTACAGAAAACTCCGCAATGGCGGGCAACAGTCAAATCTATATCCAACGGTCAAGCTATGATTAATTGATAGTGGCCAAATTCGAGGGGCTGAAAGGAAGCCCAACACACGAAGCTTTAGTTATGTGCAGGGTCTAAGAAATGACAGAATTTATATCAGTGAACGGACATAACCTTTCACGACAAGGCATGAGTATATCAAAATACTCAACTCTTATGGCCCAAGGCACTTAAGAGATGTTATGAGACAAAGACATGGGCCAACAAAGTGAACAGGCCCAAGCCCAAGATAATTTTCTGGAAGGACAGAAGTGTAAATTACAATGTAGAGTATGTTCCTCAAATTTTATTTTAGTAGGTGTCCCTTTTCTGTTTTGCTGTTGCTGAGTTGCAATTTATTTTGTTATAATTAGTTTTTTAAGTTTGTAAATTTTGATAGTGGATTAGTTTTAAGTTTGGTAAACTTGTTTGGAGATTATTTTTCAGTGTATAAATGTAGAGTTGTTTCTCCCATTGAAATCATCGAATATAGTAATCAAATATCTGCCTACAATCCACTGTTCTCCTCATTTCATTTTGTTCATCTCTCTCTCTCTCTCTCTATATATATATATTTGCTCTGCTTCTTTACGAAGCTTCTCTCCTTTGCCTCAAATCTTTTAATTTTGATTTGATTTCAGCCAAAAAGCTTGCTAATACTCTTAATTCTTGCCTTGTATTTTTTCTGACTTTTATTTTATCCGGGACCTTTCATCTTGGACAACGATTGATATGGGTGAAATTAGGAATAGACTATATATCATTTGCAGAATATTGAAGTCTCTACAATGGCCCTTCCCAACTTTCTTGGCTCTAGCACTTGTAACAACACTTTCATTACCACTGGCTCTCCCATTTCAAATATTTGGCAGTATCATTTAGGACATATTTCTAATTCTAAATTACAATTGATTGATGATCCTCCTGTAAAAGTCAACATTCATTGTGTTAATAGTGATCCATGCTCTATTTGTCCTTTGGCAAAACAGCACAAACTGCCCTTAGTCAACATAAAACAGCTGCCATTTTTGACATGATACATTGTGACCTCTGGAGACCACATTCCGTGGAAGCCAATGATAGATCAACATATTTTTTAACTATTGTTGATGATTTTTCTAGAAGAACTTTGGTTTACTTCCTTAAAAATAAATCTAACACTAAATCTTGTTTCTAAGCCCTTTTACAATTTGATTGAAACTCAATTTGGAATTAAAATAAAGGTTTTAATAAGTAATAATAGACCAATTTCAAATAAAAGAATTCTTCAATAAACAAGAAAATAATTCACCAAATGAGTTGTGTGGAGCCCCCACAATAAAATAGTATAGTAGAACGAAAACATCAACATCTTGTAAATATAGCTTGGGCAATAAGATTTCAAGCTAGAGTTCCTTTAGAATTTTAAAATGATTGCATCCTTGCTGTTGTTCATATTATAAATAGAATATCCACACCTCTTTTAAGAAATAAAACTCCATAAGAACTCCTTTTTGGTGTTATGATCATATAAAAGTTTTTTAATGTTTATGTTTCACTTCTACTATTTCTCAATGAAGAAAGAAATTTGAACCTAGAAGAAGGAAATTCGTCTTCCTTTGGTTATTCTTTTGGAAGAAAAAAGGATAGAAACTTTTGGATCTCGAGAATAATACAATTTTTCACTCTAGAAATGCAGTTTTTCATGACGATATTTTTCCTTTCAAAAGTGATCCTACAGGTGTCCCGGAATTGTTTCAAAAGCCCGATTATGTTATTAAAGAACCAGCCATTGAAACAGTGAGGATCACTTCTTCTCCTCTTCAAGAATCAGAACAGAGCAACATTCCAGGTGATCTGGTTAAAGAACCACCAGAACAACAGCATCACACCATTTGGGAGTCTTCAGAATGCAACCAGGTTCTTGATCATGATGATACCTCTCTAATTTGTCTAGATTCAGCTCAAAATGATACTGTCCCCCAAAGATCTACAAGAAACAGAAAAGCTCCCCAATTTCTGCAAAACTTTCATTGTCAACAGGTTCATCTCACTTCAAACACCAATCTGTTAAAGAAGGATGAGAGACTTCTTTCAGGTAAGCATTTTTCTTTGTAATCAACTCTTTCATAACACAGACCATCACCAATTTTTCAAGTTTTTGCTTCATCCATCTCTGACATTAATAAGCCTAACACATTCTCAAGCTGTCAACAATCCAAATTGGTGCAACGCCATGGAAGTTGAATTGGAGGCTTTGAACCATAATAAGACTTCGGTCATCACTAACCAACCACCAAAAAAAGAGGTTATTGGTTGTAGATATGCCTATGAGATCAAGTACCATAGTAAAGGGAGTATTGAAAGATATATGGCCAGATTAGTTGCAAAGAGGTATACACAGTAAGAGGGAATGGGTTATCAGGAGACTTTTTTCTCCTGTTGCTAAAGTTGTTACTGTTCGATGCTTGTTGACTATTAGTTGTTAAAAATTGGCATTTACATCAATTTGATATTAACAATACTTTTTTAGATGGAGATCCGGATGAGAACATCTACATGAAAAAGCCCCTGGATATAACAAAGGAAAACCACATAACGTTTGCAAGCTCCTCAAAAGTATTTGTGGGCTCAAACAAGCTTTTAGGCAATGGTATTTAAAATTTTCCACTGTTCCCATTGCTTTTGAATTCATTTGGGCTCATGCAGATTATAGTCTTTTCACCAAGTAAGATGACAGCTCTTTACTGCATTATTGGTCTATGTGGATGCAATTACTGTAGCTTGTAACTGTGTCAATGCAATTAGCTTAATTAAATGTTTCTTCAATGAGAAAGTTCAAAGTAAAGGACCTCAGCTTCCTAAGGTATCTCTTAGGAATAGAGGTAGCAAGATCTCAAAAAGTCATTTGTATCTGTCAACAGGAGCATGCTCTTGATATTTTAGTTAATTCAGGTACCTTTGGCACAAGACCACTCAAGCTACCTATGGATCAGAATCTCAAGCTGAGGAAGGAGGAAGGATCCTTTTTTACCGGTGCTAGCATCTTTTGAAGACTGGTGGGCCGCTCGTCTACTTAACCATCAATCAACCTGACATAAGCTATGTCGTTCAAACATTGAGTCGGTACATGGATAAGCCTACTTCGATACATCTAGCTGCATCACCCTGAGTTTTAAGATACCTTAAGAAGGCTCCAGGGCAAGGTCTATTACTTTCTACCTCTTCATCAATGAGACAGAGACTTTTGTGACTCCGGATTAGGCCTCATGTCCAGACACTAGCAAATTTGTAACTAGTTATTGGGTTTTTTTGGGAGATTCCCTTATTTCATGTAAGTCTAAGAAACAATGCATTGTTTCTCTCTCTTCTGCTGAAGCTAAATATCGTGCTATGGCAATGACATGTTGTGAATTAACTTGGTTATGTTACATCCTTGCGGATTTTTGAATTGATCATCCTTATGCGGTATTACTTTTTTGTGAGGATCAGGCCGCTCTCGACATTGCAGCAAATCTTGTTTGTCATAAATGAACCAAGTACATGGAGTTGGATTGTCACCTATTTAGAGATAAAATTCAAAAAGGAAATACTGAGACAGCCCATGTTGTCACTAAGCATCAATTGGCAGATATCTTCACTAAAATACTACCTTATCACTTGTCATCAATTTTATCTAAGATACAGATAGTTGATATCCATTTTTCATCTTGCAGGGGGTGCTATGAGACAAAGACATGGGCCAACACAGTGAACAGGCCCAAGCCCAAGATAATTTTCTGGAACGATAAAAGTGTAAATTACAATGTAGAATATATTCCTAAGTTTTTATTTCAGTGAGGCGTCCCTTCTCTATTTTTCTGTTGCTGAGTTGTAATTTAGTTTGTTATAATTAATTTTTAAGTATGCTAGCAGATTAGTTTTAAGCTTGGTAATCTTGTTTGAAGATTCTTTTGCAGTGCGTATAAATGTAGTTCTCCCACTATAATCATCGAATACGGTAATCAAGTATCTGATTATAATTCACTGTTCTCCTCATTTCATTTTTCTTTTCTCTCTCTCTATTCTCTCTGCTTCTTCATGAGACTTCTCTCATTTGCCCCAAATCTTCAAAAGGTTTCCTTCAAAACTCCATACATATCATTCCTCACAGACCTACTTTCTGTTTTTCTTCCAGGCTCAAAGCAAGAATTCACGTAACTTTCATGATACTGATCTGCAGAGGTTCCATTGCATCCATGAGGTGCTTCACTGGTGGGGGTGATTTCTATCTTAGGGATAGCGTGTTAATTTGAGCAAGTGGATCCATAGACATTCAAACTTCAATTTTTACTGCTATTTTTCTACCAAATCTTAAGACAGAATCCATTCAGACTAATCATGGAAAAGGCTTGTTCTATTTTCCGAACAAGATATATTACTATTTCTCCCATCAAATTTGACATGAATACTGAAGCCTGAAATTGATCAGGTCACAATTATAGTAAACAAACAGGAGTATCAAACATCGGTCTTAGATACATCAGTAAAAGTCAGCAGAGATTAGCAATTATACTAACAAAGCGTATAGAAAACAAAAGAATCAACTCAAAATTTAATCATTACTCATACATGACGGAAAGCAAGGCAATAGATATAAGCAAATAGAGAGAACAAATTCATTTTCAGAAATCAACGGCCTAGTTATTTAAATACATCGATTAGGCCACATAACCAAATGGGCAGGCATGAATTACAACAGGTATTAACAATTCAAACATTTAACTGGTAAATTATGATTGTGTGCGCGTTACCATCAGTGGCCATTGCGAAAACCGAGAACTTCTTCCCGCGCTTTTGCGAAATTCGGACATTAGAGTAATTCGAGCGGATACGGACATTTCCGAAGAATTGCGAGAGGGAAGAAGATGCTGAAGAAGAAAGATGGCAGCGGCTACGATGGAAATCGGTGGAAGCGAGACAGCGGTGGCGAGGGGAGACAGAGAGCGGCCTTCCCCTGGAACCGTTGAAGTTGCAGAGGGTCGAACCACTCCCAGCTACCCTCACTGACTCTGCTGCCATTTTTAAGCTATCTGCTTACTCAATCTGCCGCCCGCTTTCTGCCTCCGCGTTGGTATTGGAGCGGAGAGGAGAAAACTGAGGGGATAACGATAAACAAGAGACTGAGAGGTAGTGTGAGGTCGCATTTTGGATATGGGGCTCTCGGCATTGGGCACTTCTCAGCCGGACGATGCTCATGAATTGTATCAACTACGGAAGCAAGCCGGATCAGGGGGTTCTATCACTTTAAAAAATAAAGTCTATTTTTTTAAAATTTAAATTATTTATTTTTAAATAAATAAAT
>JAODPA010035370.1:0-12271 GCA_025585075.1 Nepenthes mirabilis | reverse complement strand
ATAATTGTTTTATAATTTATCATCTATTTATTTGAATTTTAATTTTGATGGTTGGGTCGATAACGGAAATTTGGAAGAAGGAAGAAGCAGAAGACAAATGAGAAGATGTCTCTTTCTCCGAGCTCGTTGTTGGAAACAGCTGACTGGTTGGGTTCGCACTGTGAAACTCCAAAAGTATTCTTCTCGAATTGCTGAAATCACTGCATAAAAAAGAACTCCGCCAACGATCACAGATTGGTTTATTGTGTTTCTAACTTCTTAGATCTGGCGGAATTTGCAGTGCTATAACGAGGCGTAAGTAAACTCTAAGAGATCAGAACCTGAACAATGAAACGAAAGTCCTCGTTTACCGCGGTCGTTAGAAGAAAGTGCGAAATTTGATATCTTTGTATTCCGAAATCTGAAAGAGTTCTGATGGCTGATGCTCTTTCTATTATGACGGCGTCTCTGATTCAAAATCTATACGATAAGCTTTACGAAAAGCGATAGAACGTTGCTCTGGAGGTCATCCTCTACGTCATTATAACTTTGAAGAATTCTTCTTATTTGGATCAATTTGTTGGACATTTAACAGTTTTATTCAGTAGTGATGGATCTCTACTGTTCTTAGGTTGAAGGAATAGTGAAGCAATTGGCTGCGGCGGGAGATCATGAGAAGATTACAGCTTTGATCAAGCTGTTTACTGATGAATTCACGTACTCGCCTCAGGCAAATCACCGGAAGGTTTGATGCTATTGCTACGACTGTTTAGGTTTTGTGGTATCTCGCATTTGATTCCATTCTCTCTGGTCATTGCTTTAATTTCTTATTGCATTGCTTGTTTAGGGTGGACTGAGAGGATTAGGGGCTGCAACTGTTGGTTTGACCTCTGAAGCGGCTCAGCATCTCGAGGTTAGGGTTTTAACCTTTCCTAAATTTTTTAGTGAGGGACAGGTTTTGTAAATTTGTTCTTCATTTTTGTGAATGCCATTCAATTGGAGCTAGAGTTTTGTAGCTAAGTATTGGATTGGTGAAGAGATTTTACTAAGTATACGGAGCAGTTGAGTGTAAGATCTTTTGAATCCCTAGGGAAACTTTTAAGTGGATCGTATTGAGCTATGGAAATCCTTTGGTTGATCTGCTTGATCAAGTAGTAGCTTCTATGGAATTTTGTAGTGATGGCATTAGTATTCAGGTCCAAAGGATAATGGATGCATGCATTTTTCCCTTGTAGTGCAGGTCCCAGTTAGATAGTCTTGGCTCCTATGAAAATGGAACATTTTTGCGTAGAAGATGTAAACCAAATATTTGGGACTTCAGAGAAGCAGTTTGTAATTTATTTACCGAAAAATTAAAATCCATTGGTTTTTCTTCTCCAGTTTTTTTTTTTTTTTCTTTCTAATTTTTTTTTTATAAAAAGAATAATGAGTTCTGATTGAATTTTTAGCACAGTCCATATCATTTGGAATAGATCCTGAATTTCATTGAATAGATGTTAGATGTGTCTAGGGTAAATTCACTTATGGGCTTGTGAAGTGGTTTGTATTATTTGGTACTGCTTGCTGCAATTGTTTAGTGCAGCTGCTACTTGTTGTGCTTCATTATTGGCAAGGAGAGTGTTGAGATTACATATGATCTTGCACAATCCATATTATTTGTCGTGCTTGACCTAACTCTTCTTAATTTATTTGAGGGAAGGGGTTTTGAAGACTTAATGATTTTTTTGAAGCTTTGCTCAGAAATTACCTTTGGATGGCTCTGGAGACTTATAGTTCATTTGGAGGGCTTTCTCCATAATATGTTGGGTTGGGGCAAAGGATCTTGGATTGAGAAACTGATTGAATGAGACCTGCTATGGCTCTTCCTTTGAAATCTTTTGGCAAGATGTGAACATTTTTTATTTCGCATATCTTTTTAAGTTGTGGAGTGAAGCCTTTGCTTACCCATTCTATTCCCATGAACATTATTCTTGGATCTTATTTCGAGGAGCAAATTTTTTTGGTTAAATCTTGTAACCAGCTGTGGATTGATTGTATTTGCTGCTTTCCATGGACTGGTGGTGGAAGCTTTTGGTTTTCTAGAAGTGTCCTTTTACAAGGTGTTTGCCATCTTTGGGACAGTGTTTGCTTATAAGAACGGAACTGTTAATGTTTTCCATGTTCTTCCAAGGAGGAAGACACAATTTGCAATCTTCACTTGAATTGCAAGTTCTTTCCGAAGCTTGGGCCTTGGTGTTCTCTTTGTTTCCTTGTTAGTCAGAGTCATGTATTCGTTTCAACTAAGGTGGACATGGAAGGTCAAGAAAGTTTTGATGCAGTGCCTTTATTAGATGGGAGGACTTGTTGCCTTTTTAAGGGGGAAAAGTGCTTCTTGTATTATTTGCTACATACCTAGTGTAATAAAGGTCTAGCTGTTTATTACAGTTCGGATAGGGTTTGTGGTTCCTATTCCCTCATTATGGTTTTACCTTTCTTAGTATACCTGGATTTCCCCTCTGTTGCAAGGTAAAAAGGCAGCAGTGTATCAATCCAGTGGTACCTTGTAAAGTTTGATGGAAGATTTAGCTCTCTGGATGTAGCAATATGTTTCCCCACTGGAGGTAATTACAGTAATCCAATTCGGGTGCACTGACTGACTTTCTGGTTTTCCTCTCCTTTTATTTCTTCCCAGACCTTCCTCAGTACCTAAATGACCTGTGTGAAGCATTCTGTGGGGTCATCATGCAAGTCTTTTAAATTTCATTAGTTGAGGATTGGGGCCATTGCCATGCCTGTGGGTAGAGCTGGGTTACAGGCCAAGGATTTCCCCATTGGGAATAGAGCTTTATTGGGCAATGGTTATAGTGGTTTATGGTTACAATTATGTAAATATATTGTTGAAGGATAAATTCTGGGACAGGCTGGAATTATTTTGCTGTTCACTTCTTTCTTCCTTTCTTTCTCCCCAGTTTCTGTTCACTTTCATTCTTTCTGTTTCTTCCCTCCTTAAGTCTCTTTGTTCTACTATGTAAGGTCTTCATTTCTTAATGATCATCCCATCAATCTTCACTTCACATTTTAATTTAGTGAAATTACCCACTTATAATTTCAATTATTTTGAACTAGCAATTTCGGTGTCAACTGTTCCAATTGTTTATTTAGCAGTGGGCTTGTTAGAAGTTGCAATGTCTCCTCCATCTCTGGTATCTTCTTCCCTGTCCACAATATTACCATCTAGATGCTGAGATATTAAGGGTAGCTTTGTGGTTGGCTACTTGTAGTACCCACTTCCCTAGGCCAATAACTTAGATTTACCAATACTTTTTCAATGCCCTATTCTGGCCCGTATATCTATGAAAATGTCCAGACTATGTAAAATCACAATATTTTCTCATGAAGGTGCAATCCTAAGCTTTGGTTTTGTGTTTAGACTTGCGTTTTCCATCACCAAGATAGCTTTCAGGAATGTTTGATGTCTGATGCACCTGAAATGTGTTGTCAATTCTGTAAAATTTCAATTTTAGATTCTGAAATGCTTGATGCACATAAAATGTGTTGTTAATTCTGTAAGTTTAAATTTTAGATTGTTTTATCACAGCCTTAAAGGTGATCAGCTCTAAACCTGTCCTGTTGGAAGTTCATCTCAGTAGGTTAGAATTATAGAGTTGAACTTTATGGTCCATAGAACCTATATAACGAAAAATAAGGGGAACAAAAATAAGGGTTGGGTGAACCTTGGTGCCTGAAGCCTGAAGGCCACCACTAAAATCATGATAACAACATACAAGTTTAAAGCAATAAACTTATAACTCTCCCTTTGCTTCAAGCGTTGACCTTGTATGTCACAGTGGATTTGTGCTCTTTCTTTCATGTGGTTTTGATGGAGCTTTAAATATTTCTCTTTTTCTTTTCTTTTATTGAGGTCATAGGACCTAAAAGACAATCCAGATATTATTGGTCTAGTTCTGTTGTTTGTCTTTTACTGTGTTATTGGTTTTAAAAGATGCACGATATGTTTAATGTTGTCGCCTTGTCACTAAAAAATATTCAAATATATGGTATTGCTTTATTACCAATGGATTCTATGAAAGGGAAAAAAGGTGATATTTTGTTGTCTGTTTGATAATATGGTTCTGTTGGTTTGGGAAAGGGAATCTCCCTTTTAGTTGTGGCCTGTGCATACCTTTATTGTCTTCTTTCTGTATAGGATGATACTTATATTTTTTACCTTCTTTCTTTGTCATGACAACTCTATTCGTAAGAATTTCTTGTCAATAAAGAGATCTTACTGCCACGAATCTGAGTACTTGTTGTCTTGATATGCTCAATTCACGTTAGTTCTCTCTTCTAGACATGACAATGTCCTATAAAAAAAGGATACTTCTGTGTCCTATCTCGCTCCAACTACCGGATTCTTTTCCTTTTTCTTTTGGCCTATTTCATTTGTATTTCAAATTTTCTTGTAAGGTTAACTAGTCAAGGCTTTTGCTTCCTCCTTCTACCTTGGGGGTGAAATCTTCTGATAATTGTTTCAACTGGAAAGTTCTTGTTCCTTTATTTTGATCAATTTCATTTGGAACACATGGTTCCGTCCATGATAGGGCTTTTATTGGTCAGTGTTTTGTAGTATAATTAAGAAACATATCTACTTGTAGGTGAGTCTGTCTAATCTTGCCCTGTCTCTTTTGACAGTTGAGTTTATGAAGGATAAATTGTGAGACTAATTCTTCTATTTTATTTTATTGGTTTAGGTCTTAGTTTTGCATGTAGGAAGCTTGTTGTGCCTTCTTTCTTTTGAAGAGTTCTTCCAACTAAATATTAATATATTAGTAGGATAAGGAAAGAAAGTCATCCTGTTTGGTGTATTTGGTTTGAAAGAATGGTGGGAATTTCTTTGAATAAGGTCCTCTTTAATGTCTCTGGGATAATACTGTCTATTTGGCTTGTCTTCTAGCATTAGGTACAGGAGTCTTAAGGGATTCATCTGCAGCAATGTTATTACGAGGACAGTTTGTCCTCTGCTATGGCTTTTTTTTTTTTTTTTTGATCCAGTAAAATTTGCTTCTATGAACCAAGAGAATGTCTATTCATGCTTGAGTACAAAAATATACATTTCTGTCAGCTCCACTTTTGAATATTTCCTAGTGATTGCTGTTCTGATTATTTCTTGAAATGGAGATGGAAGTTAGAAGTACAACAGAGTCATGTTTTTCAGTTCATCAAAGCCTGTCATACATACGGTGGCATTTCATCAACCTCCTGAGATTTGTTATTATTTCATTAAATCTCTGGAGTTTTTCATATTTCCATTTCCCATTGATATTCATTGGTTATCCATTTTTCTGTTGGCTCAAACTTAATTTTTTCTTGTTTTCTTTCTTGATGCAATTTCCAGCAAATCGTACCACCTGTACTGCATTCCTTTTCTAACTGAGATAGTGGAGTGCGTTATTATGCATGTGAAGCTCTTTATAACATTGCAAACTTGGGACTGAAAAATGATTGCTTTCTGATCTAGTGATTCATGGCTTATTACGTGTAACTCATCCCTGGTTGCGTTGCAGGTGGTGAGAGGAGATTTTTTTTGTGTTCTTTAACCAGATTTTGATGCTTTATGTAAGCTCTCAACAGATTCAGATGCTAATGTACAAATTGCTGCTCATCTCTTAGATCTAATTGTAAAGGCGATTCCTTATCATCAAAATTCATTCAGTTATCATTTGTTAGTATCATCATGCATTTTTTTCTTAAGTTAAGTTTGTAAAACAGGACGTTGTTACAGAATGTGATCAGTTCAGGTTTGTCTTCTGTTTGTTTACTTACAGTTCCTCCTTGCAATTGTCTGTCTGAAAATTAGCATTTATTGGCCATCAGAAAATATGCACTAAAAATTTCTCTTTGCTTTGTAATGAGCATTGAAAAATTCATATCATTTTTGAGAGGATCAATGCCTTAAATCCTTACGTCCGGCAGTACTTGGTAGGATCGATCACTGTATTGGACGGTGTCTCGGATATGCTGGGTTTTCTTCCTGATTTTTTTGATGGAAAATTTTTGCATTATGGATTGTTTTTGCTCCTCCTTTATATCATTGCATATGAATACATAGCATTTGATCAATTTCAGGTTTATTTGACATGTTAAGTGATTCTAGCCATGAAATACGACAACAAGTGGATTCGGCACTATTAGAGTTTCTTCAGGAGGTTAAGAATTACCCGGTTAGCTTTCTTCTGATGTCAATGACTTATCTATGATTGCTAAGTGAACCCAGCTTGTTCACACATGTTTCTTTCTGTAAATTCTCTGCCTCTCTCTTTAAATAACTGCTCGCTAGTAGTGTATTGAATCTGTGCCTTCTATTTGAATGTGATGTATCAGAGCAAGCACTTGATTTACCTGAGTAACTACTTTACAGTTCCATTTTGATTTCTGATTATTCTGGTGCAACTTATGAAGTCTGTAGATTATGGTTGCATGGCTGAAATATTGGTCCAAAGGGCCAGCTCTCCTGACAAATTTACTCAGCAGACTGCCATCACTTAGGTAATGATTTTTCTGATTAAGACCACTGTTGTCATTAGTTTATGAAAGCATGACGCAGGAAGGGGAAGGGGAGGTAATGGAGGAATTGTAGTTCATCAGTTCCATAGCAGGAGCATTGTATAAGTTGGGAACTTCCATTGTTGCTCTCTTCCCTTTTGCTTTCCCTCCCTTTTTAAACTTGTTGAATTGTACATTGGAACAGGTAGTTTTCTCTGTTCAGATTGTCAGCTTTACTTCGTCATTTCTTTTAGATGAATGAGTTCATGAAACTTGATGGGGAACAGCTTGTTCCATATTACGCTGATATTCTTGGAGCTATATTGCATGCATATCTGATGAGGAAGAGAAAATCCAAGTTGTAAGCTGATATACTTCCTTTTCCCCTTTATTTTGGCATACATGTAATATTCTGTCTGCCCACAACCATTTAATTCATGAATGTTTTTCTTAAATTATGTTTTAGGTTACTCGGGAAACCAATGAATAACTTCGTGAAATGAAGGCTTAACCAGCTGAAGGATTTGATGTACGTGAAATCCTCACTGTAGCCAAGAGGTTCTGCTCTTCTGAACTGAAGAAATCTAGGCTTCTAATACCTTAAATTTAATGGCTGATGGGAGGACTACTCCTGTTTGTTAGCTAACACAGGGTTCTTAAAGCCGTGGCACATATTAAGCCTACATTTCATGATGCTCTGCAACAATCAGTGATCCATAGTATGTTCCATTTATCAAGTGAATGGGAGGCCACTCGAACCGAAGCATTGTGCTGGATTTCAGCCCTTCTGAATAGGCATCTTGCTGAGGTAATCTTGGCAGCATCTGTGGAAGATGTTATGCTTGCTGGATATTGCTGTTCTTCATAATTTAAATCTGTTATGTTCAAACATAACAGTTTTCAGTTTCACTTATGCTTGGTGTGTCTTTTGAGGTGGCAAAACCTGCTTTACTGTAACTCTTATCGATGTTTGATATCTGATCTTATATTTTTCTTCACCTCTTCCAGGTATGGCAACGTCTTTTGGGGGCATATTCTGCGCAATAGTGATTAATATTTGTTGATCAGCTTATAAGTTGATATCTCTCAGTAGTTTGTTATATCATGAAATTAAAGTTTTAGAAAATCAACTCAAGACCATCATAAATATAGTAACTAGCACCATCTTGATTGACCCCAAGTCTCCTTCCACTACTGTGGAGTTGAGTTTGATCTTTAGGGAAGATGGTGTTACAAATTTGGTTTCATATCACATTCAAATTCCTGCTTCTACTTCTTTTCTCTTGTAGCAAGGAGCTAAGTGCGAATTATAATGAAAGTGAGGAGCCTTAGAAACCATTGATGAAATAACTTTAGTTAGAGCTTTGCTGGCTATTCCAGCTCCATATAAGTTTGTGGTGATTCCGTCACAATATCAATGGGTGATGGATGGCGGAAAAGTGTGGATGCTTACTGTTCACTATAAAATGGGTATGAAGTAATTGATCAAGAGAAAAAGGAAAAGAGGGTCTCGAGTTGGTGGATCTGAGAAAGGTGGAGATAAGAATGGAGTTTCCTTCAAAGGTGAATCTAAGACTAACAAAAGGCAGGCATCAGGGGATTGAAGATATACAAAGTTCTAGAAATTATACGAGGGGTGGCAAAGAAGGTTGTTGGAGAATAATCTTGATGACATTTATTTATTTTTGCTTACTTTTAGAGGATATCCTATTCTCTGGCTGTTATACTTTTCTTCCAAAGAAAGGTTTATTTGTGCACACGATAAAAGTTATAACCAACTGTAGTTTTATTTGGTTTCATCATAACTATGTTTTCACATTACTTCTGGAAAGCAAGAAGTGAAACAATAAAGCAACAATCATTACGATGGCTGGTCTTGTACTTCAGCTTTGTCCCTATATTTTTTGCTTTGTTCTTACATCCCTCCATCTTTGAATGCAGTGTTAAAATTTGGGGATGGTTTAATTCTAAAAACTATTTCTGTATTTACTGGCATTGCTATAATTTCAAGATGAGATAATGTAAATTGTTGTTTCCCCTGCCAAAGAGAATGTTTTCTAAGGCCACTGATAGTTTTAAGGGTTGCTTTAGGAAGAATAAAGACCGACACCCAATAAACATGAATATTTGATAGTGTGCATTGTGAAACTATGTAACAGATCATACATCTGTCATTGTAAACTTCAGTGTGCTTTTGTGATGAAGTCATGATCACTGCTGCAAGTCTCCGGTCAAACCTTTCTTGAGATGAAAATTAATATAACAGCTCGTACGTCATATACTGATTTTGGTCCCTTACACCTTTCTGTCTCTCAATAACAGATCTTACATCATATAAAGATTTTAGTCCCTTTAATTTTGCCCTTTCTCGGATGCATAACCCACCTACCAACAATCACAATTACTAGCACCTTTGTCGATTTTTCTACATGTTGACCATCAAATTTATTTCTAAATATCCGCGAATGAAAATATCAGCTTCATTTGTTATGAACTCATTATCAGTACTGAAGATTACTGTCAAGCCCTTCTTGAGATGAAAATAAATATACAGATCTTACATCATATACTGACTTGGTCCCTTTCACCTTCCTATCTTTCGAACGCCATATGACCTACTTCAACCACATTTGATTGTTAGCATCTTTTACACGGAATTCAATATCCTGTCTGAAAGTGAGAAAGGCTGTAGCAACCATTGTAACTTGAAGTTCTCATATGCTCAAAAGTCGTGATATTACTGAAATCTCCCGAAAGTGAGAGTTCTGCATGCAATGAGGTGAAAAGGGAAGAATGGAACAGGCAAATGTTGATAGATTTTCTTTCTCTCACTTTTTCCATATTCCAAATGCACCATCAGTCTTTGTGATGTAGGGGGAGGGTGAAAGTAGAGAGAAGAAGAATAGATGGGTAAAGTCAATAAATTAGACTAGAGGGGTAGAGATAAGGAAGGGATCAAACTAAGGGGGAGAGAGGAAGGAAAGTCATAATTGCTCAATTGCAATCAATTTCTCAAATACTTATTCATTAATCAATCAATTGTCCTCCAAACAATAGCCCTAGGGATTTTTATATAGAAAATCCGATGTGAAAGAAAATTAGAAATAAAATCATAATCAAATAATTGAAAAAGTGAAAAAGGAAATCAAATAAAATCAAATAAATGAAAATAAAATTACAACTGATTTGGAAGGCAACTAAAAGCAAATCTTTATATTTGGAAGGCAAATAAAAGTGAATATTTGTCTTGGATGTCCGCATCACTTTGTCCCTAGCAGAAAAATCCAGCAACTTCAACTTGCAGCTTCTATATGCTGTGACTTAGTTGACTAACATCTTGACAGATGAATAGAGATCAGAATTGTTTTTTTTCTGATTGGATTTATTATTGTTTGGCGTGGTGGCATGAGTATGTGTAACTCTAAGCATTAATATTAAGTGAAATCATAATGTTATAAAAACTAAAAAAATTGTAAAAGCAGCAAATGTTCCTGCACAGAATTAGGACCGATCATGTTGATTCTTGAATCATGATTCAAGGCAATTTGACCTGAAGGACAAAAAATTCAAACAGCAGAAATAAACATTTTACAATGTAGAGACTCTGTAATTTGACCATCTTTGGAGCCTGTAGTATTGGAAGTTTTGCTTATTGGGCTGCCCTTTTCATGTGAGTCTTAGTAATGGTAAAGTTAATCCATTATAATCCAAAGGTTATGAGTTCAAATAACGAAAACAACCTTGACATTGTAGGGTAAGGCATACATTGGGCTCTACCAGAGCACATTCTATCCTTTTTGTTTTGTTTTGCTTTTACTTTTTGGCTTTAGGGGGGTAATTTGTCAGCAATCTTGTGAGGTAAAAAATTATGAAATTTAGCTTGGTTGTCTGTACATTAAAAATTTCTTTGATGTCTGTTGTCAATTATCAATTTTTGATGGAGATATGGAGTATGTACAGTACCAAAAGACAAAACGTTTCACCATAAAAAAGAACAATTTACATGATTGAATGTCATTTGCATACCACATGCTGTTTTAAAGATGTAGCCGGCAAGGACTAGAAAGCATACTTTATGACAAAGTGGGAAGTTAAATAATGTTGTTTTCTTCTAGCCAGTATGCATACTTATCTCTTGTTAGAGCTTAGAAACGAATTATCTTTTAATTTAGTGGCTCATCCATTAATCCATACTGTTTTGTTTGTGTATGAACAGTTGAATTTAATTGAACATGCTTGCTAAAGGAAGACAATTATCCCAACACCAATAACAAATATTCCTCTCTTCCTGAAACTCATATTTTGCACAAAAAAAAAAAAAAAAAAGGATATCAGGAATGACTGTCAGATGCCAAGCTAGAAACAAAGGGGAATAAGAAAGAATGAGAAAGTACTTATTGGCTATCAATACTTCCATCACCGGCACTTGAAAGCCTTGCTGAATGGACTTTATTTCACTGTTCTTTGACTTTGCTTCCTGTTATTGTGTGCAGCAAGGAGCTGCTTTCAAGATACTACGGACTCAACTGAAAACTCTACTTTAGTACTCCTTAAATGATGAGCAAATTCAGTCTGCTTCAGGTAACCCTTATCTGAGGATTTCATATAAAATGCAGAGTGGATCACTGATCAACGAGAATGTGAAGCAAGCTACAGAAAATGCACACACAATCGGATAAACTTTGCTTCAAGACTTCAGCAGTTTGAGCACATGCAGCAACGGCATCGTATGCATGCTACATTACAAACCCGACAATGCAAGAGTTCAGCTTCATCTCCTAAGGTTGGCAGAATATTGCTCTATACCGTGTGCCTCTAATTTGGCAGTCATGCTGTATGTTTCACTATATACATGGTGATTTGCTTCAATGACAAATATTTTATTGGAATATTGGTAGTAAGAAGATTAGAAAATTCTTAGTGAAGAAAATCTTCAACTGTGCCTTGATTTGTCAGTAGGGCTCTTTCAGCAACAAATTGAAACTCAATGATGGTTAGTTGATTGAAATCCAATGGATTTAGTTGCTGTCAAGGTCATCCTCCTTAGAAGGATTCTCTTTCACTTTCTTTAGGGTCAAGAGGGAGACTTAATGTTACTGATGCACATGATAACAAAATGCTTCAAACATATCCCTCTTCCCCAGTAGTCTAACTTGTGTGACCGAATTCTTTTGTTTTGTTAGTGTTAACCATCTGCTAATCTGCCACACTCGGTTGACCTAGCTCTTTCTTAGAAAATCACAGTATTGGTTAATAGGGTAGCTAGACAATGAATTTATACTGCAAATGTTAACAAAACTTATTCAGAATCAGGCTACCTCGAGATACAAGTCGGCCTACCTCGAGATCGGCCACAAGAGGCCCAGGTCACTTACAATTATAATTAGGTTGCTTCATTCATTCATTGCCTCGGACTGACGTTGCTGATACTCGGGCCTCACGGCTTGTGCTTAGCCGAAAGAGATGTGGTATTATCCAGATAATGTATATTTTTGAGCATTTTATTGTTTTTCCTTTGGGTATTTTCTAGGGGAGTTGGGCTGTTGGTTAGTTGGTGTTGTTTTGTTCGCCATTTTTCTGAAGCTTGTTCTTTTGGTCTGCCGTAGAAAGAGATTGACTAAGAAGATTGACTTGTGCAAATTATTGGAGAGCACACGATAGAAAGCTCCATCAGTTGTTGGGGTGTTGATTTCTTTTGTCGTTAAATTCTTAGATTTTATCTTATATGGAAGATTTGTGGAGATTTCATAATATAATATTTAAAACTATT
>JAODPA010035359.1:0-12271 GCA_025585075.1 Nepenthes mirabilis | reverse complement strand
ATTATAAGTGATGTGTACCTGGATCTGACTTCGAACAGATTTGGGTTCACTTGATCATTTGGATTTGATTCGGTTCACCGTCGGCAAAAGACAAGTGCATCCCATCATGAACATGTCGGATGCCAGAATCCAGATCACCGGAATGGGGGCTAGTGATGGGTAAGCCCATAGCAGGTAGGCTCAATAAAAAAAACGGCCCAAAATCCAAAAAAGCACAGACGCGCGTTTAGACGGTTAACATTAGCGTTGACCATATGAAGCGCCAACTAGGCAGTCAACGTGTTCCCTCAAGACAGTCAATATTTCTGTTGATTGGAAACATTGTAACAACAGACCGTGAAAAGATAAAAGTCTAATGTGGGACAGGCCCAGTTTGGCAAGCGTTTTCGTACACGACAAGTAACTGTCCATTTTCCTGATTTCACGCATTCCTTGAAGACAATCTTCACGAAAGAGGGCATCAACAGATTCGACGCGCTTCCCATGAGGAAGACACTAGATTCTCTCTTCCTAGCTACGATAGATCCCAACGGTAATAGAAGCACAGAAAGAAGGCAAATAATCTGGAGACCCATTACCCGCTCAGAAAGGAAATGACCCCAACAGGATGCACCAGTCAAGCCTTCTTGCTTAAGGAAGACCGCCCAACACGAGACAGAGATCACGCCTTCTTGGCCAAAAGAGGTCGCCCTGCAACCATCTATATAACCCCACAGAGTCTCCATTTTGTAGGGACACACGAAAAAAGAACTACGATAGAGAATTCCTTGAGCATACTAATGCTCATCCCTAAGCACGCGATCGCTTACTATAATAATCCCACTCCAAGCCTTCAGATTCCAGAGGCTTCACCCACTCCCTGAGAGCCGTCCATTCAAGCTTCCACGCTTACAGGACTTGGTGGCCCGCTTGTTCCTCGTGAACGTTGAGCTGGGAAACTGTGCTCTTGACGAGTAGTAAGAATGCCTCTTACATTTAAAGGCGAACACTCCCTCCTACCTCAACTTACATTTCCAGTTACCTTCTTGTAATTCGAAGGCTTATAGCTGACATGAGCGTTAGAGTATTTTCAGTGGGACAACATCTTGCCGACACCTGACCTCTTGCTTTTTGTAGTGGTCTGTAGGGTCTAAATGCGGTGAACGGAGTCGGATCCAAACGATCAAGTGAACCCAAATTTGTTCGAAGTCGGATCTTGGCACACATCATTGGCCCCATCTGTGGAAAACGCTTACAAAGAGCTAGCTACGTTTTCCAGAAGCCTTTTTCAACCAATACCCTCAATCAAAATGGTGAACATAAGGGCACAAGTAAGCGAGCCAACCCGAGATGTGTCCTCTCTAAACCAGGACCACGTCATTGGCGCCGTGGTCAATGGGGTAGCCGGCAGGATTCCATCGTCTTTCTTTCAAAACCTGATGGAGCATATGCTAAACACCGATAGGACGTTTCAGATACTCTACTCCCGCTAGGAGCAAGTGCAGTTGGAGGTTGCACCGGCGGAGGCCCTCGCACCAGCATCCTGATGAGGAGGCCAGAGAAAAAAAATTTCAGCCCAAAGGCCCGAAAGGCTAACCAATGCTCCCGCACCAGAGTCCTCACATGCTCAAAGCCGTTTAAGGCGTAAGGAGTGGGGAACCAGCACTACCCCAGAGGAAAGTCTGGAACGAAGGAACCTCAGATACTCCCGAGTGGAATCTAGACCTCAGGCTCAGGAGGGAGCCTCTCGGGCCGTTAGATCTGCCAGTGAAAGCAGCTGCCCGGCTGTTGGACAAGCCAGAGAAAGAATAGAGTTGAGGGCATATCTCAACTCTAAAAGATCTGCTAATGTCATTCCAGCAGATCCGAGACTAGAGAAGATATGGAACCGTGTCTTCAAAGACGATGAGCACGCAGCCAATATCGATAGATCTCCCTTCACAGTGGAGATCCTAAACCGTCCCATGCCGGTAAAATTTAAAATGCCAGCCCTTGACTTGTACGATGGGAGTGCTAATCCCATTGATCATCTTGGACACTTTTGCACCCATCTAGGTCTACAGGGGCTGAAGGATGTAGCCATGTGTCACTACTTCCCGCTTACCTTAAAAGGGGATGCTCACATCTGGTTCCATCATCTTCCCTCGGACTCAATCCGAAGTTTTCAAGAGCTTACAGATCTCTTCCTGTCCCAGTACGCCTCCAGTCACAGGGAGGAAAAGCAGTCTTGGCATCTATCGTACATCAAGTAGAATCATGGGAAAAACCCGTGAAAGTTCCTGGATCGCTTCGTGGCAGAAGTTAGGCGGATCCCTCGACTCACGGAGGAAATGAAACTAGGAAGTTTTATCTTGGCGCTGTCACAAAGAGAATTCTTCAAACACCTAGCACATAAGAACACGTAGAAATTTCGAGTAGCGGAGTCTATCACCAGGGCCTACGCGGTAGCGGAGGAGGCCAACAAGGCTAAATGTCCCGATCGGACCAAACAGCCTCGCTCTTTTCCACCTGAAGGAAAGAGGAAATACAACGGTAGCGATCACTCCCACCGAAAGCACCACAAGATCGGACCACCAGAGTGCAAGGACTGCGGGCTCATCAGCCTAACGCCATTGACTGATACGCGCTCGAACATTCTCATGTAGATCCGTGGGAAGAAGTTTCTTAAGTGGCCAGAACCACTTAAGAAGGCGAAGGGAGGAAATCCATCCAAGTTCCGCGATTTCCATCGATCTCCCGGATACTCCATAGATGACTGCAAGACCCTTCAGCGGGAGATTGAAGAGTTGATCAAAAAGGGCAATCTCATCAGGTTCGTTAAGGGCCTTGGTCAAAGTTCTGGCACTACGGATGGAAAAGGATCGGGGTCTTTCCATCCACGAAATCAGGTTGCGACAGAAGTGGTCAACATGATCACCACCTGACCAATCAAGAACCCGACGGATAACAAGGATCAGCAAATTGGGAGGAAGAAGCAATGCACTACTGACACCGTTATTAGTTTTAGTAACAGCGACCTGGCACATGTAGTTTCTCCTCATGCAGACCCCCTTGTTGTATCTACACTCATTTTCGACAGTAGCGTTGACTACCAGCTGAAATGAGTATTCATTAACAATGAAAATTCTCGCGATTTACTTTATCTCGATGCATTTTTTAAACATGGTATAAAAAAAAGTCAATTAAAACCTGCCGAAGGCTCATTGTACAGCCTTGACAAAGAGCCGGTGCTCGTCTAAGGGACAGTTCGATTAGAAGTCACCCTAGGAACGTACCCGAAAACGGCAAGTCATACATTTACCTTTTTGGTAGTCGACTTGTCCTCTGTATGCAACGCTATACAGGGCCGATCGTGGCTAACATCGTTTGGGGTCGTCACTTCAATACCACACCTCAAAAGGAAATTTTCGACGCTATACGGTGTTGGCGAAGTGTTGGGTGACCAAGGCACCGGACGGGCATGCTACATGTCCCAAATTGCTCCTAACGACAGCACCAAAGCAATGGGAGAACTTAACCATTGAGACGAAACGACTTTACAGTAGGCGCAGTCCAGCGATGCAACCGACCTAGTCCCACTGAATCTGGAGGATCTAGAAAAGTGCATACGGATCGGTGGCTCGCTCACTGGTGCACTGAGCGAAGAACTGATCACATTCCTACGACGAAACGCTGACATCTTCGCGTGGACTCCCGTTGACATGCCTAGGCTACCGGCCCGGATAATTGTCCACAAGTTGGGCCTTGACCCGAATCGAAAGCCCGTCAGGTAGAAGCAGAGAAATTACTCGGTAGAAAAGTTGGTCATCATTCGGGAGGAAGTAAAGAAACTGTTGGATGCCGGATTCATCAGAGAGGCCCAATACCCCGATTGGCTCTCCAACGTTGTCCTGGTAAAGAAGAGTAGTAGGAAGTGGAGAATGTATGTCGATTTTACCGACGTTAACAAAGCCTACCCCAAGGACAGTTTTCCTTTACTTAGGATTGACCTGCTGGTGGACTCGACGTCTGGATATGAGCTATTGAGTTTCATGGATACCTATTCGGGTTATAACCTGATCCGGATGAGTCTGGAGGACGAAGAGCATACTCGTTTATGACGGACCAGGGGACTTACTGCTATAAGGTGATGCCCTTTGGACTGAAGAACGCAGGAGCCACCTACCAACGGCTGGTAAACAAAATATTTGAGAAACAGATCGGCCGTAATATAGAACTCTATGTTGACGACATGCTCGTCCAGAGCAGAACCACAGGCGACCATATCCGCGATCTGGCAGAGTCGTTTGGGGTGCACTGTGAGCATTAAACGAAGATGAATCCGACTAAGTTCGTCTTCGGGGTAGCCTCGGGAATATTTTTGGTTTTCATCGTCTCCCAATGAGGGATCGAGGCAAACCTAGAGAAAATCAAGGCCCTCGCAGACATGGCTCCCCCACGAAGCATGAAGGATATCCAGCGACTGACTGGACGATTGGCGGCCTTGTCCCGCTTCCTAGTGAAGTATGGTGACAAGTATCAACCATTCTTTAAGGCTCTTAGCGGAACAAAATCAAACGGGTTCCAATAGATGGCAGATTTCCAGGCGGCCTTCAATGAGTTGAAGTAATATCTGGCTGGCCTACCATTACTAACATCGCCTAAGGTCGGAGAGGAGTTGTACCTCTACTTGGTTGTATCAGAGGTATCCCTTAGTTCCGTCCTCGTACGACAGGACTCTGATACCCAATGACCGATCTACTACGTGAGCAAAATATTGACCGGCCTAGAGACGTGCTACTCGCGCACAAAAAAGTTGCCCTTAGCTCTCATATTCTCTGCACGAAAACTAAGGCTTTACTTTCAGGCACACCACGTCATACTTCTCACCAACCAACCTCTAAAGAGCATTCTCCACAAACCTGATGTTTTTCGATGGTTGATAAAGTGGGTTATCGAATTGGGCAAGTTCGACATCGAGTTCCAACCCAAGCTAGCTATAAAGGCCCAGGCTCTGGCCGACTTCATTGTCGAGACCATGGCCCCAGTTCTCAAAGAACAGCCCTCAGAGAACGCAAAACAGCATGTGGAGGCTCCAGAATAGGTACTCTACGTAGATGGATCATCTACGGACACAGGCAGTGGACTTGGGGTGGTCCTCACGACCTCTAATGGGTTTTAAGTGAAATACTCCCTTAGACTCGACTTTCTGGCGACCAGTAACGTTACCGAATATGAAACCTTGCCAGCCAGGCTAAGGCTAGCAAAAGAGTGCTCAGCCAAACGACTTGCTATTTACAGTGACTCCAAGCTAATCGTCAACTAGGTTAATAGAAACTTCGAGGGAAGCAATCCACACATTGACAAATACTTGACCAGGGCAAGAGAGGCTACCCTTAACTTCAACAAGCCGACCCTGGTCTATGTGCCCAGAACTGAAAAATTGGAAGGCCAATCAGTTGGCAAGAATAGTGACAGCCGAAAATTCAGAACAGTACTTAAGGGACATGAGGGAGGTCCTGAACGCTCATAGTATAGAGAATTAGAAGGCAATGTAGATCTCCCAGTATCTGACAAACTGGGTCGATGCCATCCGGCTAGCTAAGATAATAGAACACAACGCTCTTGAGTTCATTCGCCAGAATATCATCAGCAGATTTGACGCTGCAGAAGTTATTGTGAATGACAATGAGACTCAATTCTCAAAAAAATACTTCACCAAGTATTGCACCAGTCTTGAGATTAGGTTGGTCTACACTTCGGTGGCATACCCTCAAGCAAATAGACAGGTGGAGGTCACAAACCGAATGCTACTCCACGGGTTTAAGACCAAGCTGGAGGACGCAGGGAGCTCATGGGTAGATGAGCTCGCCTCGGTCCTCTGGTCTTATCGGACAACTCCCAAGGAACCAACACGTGAGACACCCTTCAGCATCTACTACAGGACTGAAGCGGTGATCTTGGTCAAAATCGGGCTTCTAAATCTTAGGGTGAAATCTTTTGACCCGCAGGGTAACTCCCAAAAGATCTGGAAACATCTAAACTTGCTAGAAGAAGCCTGCGATGCCGCCAGATTACAGACAACAGCCTACCAACATCGATTCGCCGGCTACTACAACAGGAACGTAAAAGCGCAGCAATTCGATGTTAGAGACTTGGCTTGTGAAGCATCGAGGCCACAGAAAAGGTGGCCGGCCGGAACAATCTTTCCCCAAATTAGGAAGGGCCTTTTCTAGTCTTCGCCGTCCTTCGAAATGGGGCATACAAGCTCCAAAATCAGGATGTAAAGTTGGTCCCATGGATGTGGAACGCGATCCACCTCAAACACTACTTCCAATAAGGACCCAGGTAGGTAGTCTGCATAATTGTATGTGATCATTATGTGCACGATTCAATTAGTAAAACAAGTATTCCTTTTAGCGTGTTGTGTTTCTTTGGTGTGCATATATGTGTGTGATTTTTGTTGCAGGTTCAAACGACCTAGGCTGCTCCTAAGTCAGGAGGGTCTTCACCGTTTCGTTACTAAACCCTGATAATCCTGGTGGCCCATGAGTGGTTGTATCTAAACCCTGGTCATCCAGTCAGCCCATGAGTGGTCGTATATAAACCCTGGTCATCCAGGCGGCCCATGAATGGTCGTATCTAAACCTTGGTCATCCAGGTAGCCCATTGGCAGTAAAAAAATCTTAGGGAACTAACACCACACATGCGACATCTCCTTCACAAGGAGATAGCATGATTAGTCAACGATAGTCGACCGGAGCAAAACGCTCTACCAAAGTGAGCCGCCCAAGTCTACACTTAGGCCGTGCCACTATGATGGACCGGCCATATTCCACCACATACAGCCATTGTCAAGCTTAACCTTTACGTTATATATAGTATAAATATTAATTAGGTGGACATAAAATTTTTCTTTTCTTTTCTTTTCTATATACCATTCTCTTCGTACACAGGATCGCTTAAGGCCGAACTCCTTGAGTTAGCCATCACAGTGCTAAGTCTCACACCTGGCCTGCCAACTCTCAGATTGGTCGACTACAAAAACCTTGACATGACATGACATGAGACGCTACTAGAAATATCGACTGCATTCATCCATATTATAATTACGAAAACATGCTAACATCCATAAATTTTTTTGCAGCGGAACTTATTTTACAAATCCTTCTCAAAACATCAAAAGGAATAAATCAATTCTTTCACTGATCAGCTCTGGCAAGCTATGCCGTTTAGTTACTTCATATGACTCTACTCAATTTCATCCTCCATAAGCTTCTCATCATTTGAAAAATGGTAAGAGTGAGCTACAAAGCCCAACAAGGTACCCACATGCAAAAAACATTAACCTACATACAATCGGATCGAAATAAGGGTTCATAACATACAAAAATCAGCATATCATTTCTTCTTAAGTTCGAAATTCCTTACTCTTATTCTTATTATCTTGTGTTCAGAAAATCCATAAAAGTCGAACAAAATATTTATCATCTTTAGGGATCGGATAGGAGCGGATAATATCGATGAAGGGTTGTGTGCTACCCCACAACCTAGGGCCGTATCCTCACATTATACGCCCCTAGGCGGGCGGTAATGCCTTTCACTCGGCATACGGGGCTGTAGTCTAAAAGCTTTATGCCACCAGAAATTCCCCCGTGGCCCAGGGGTTGTCCTCGAGTGTCACTCCAATATCCTTTATCTATCTTTAACAGCAAGTTTAATGAAAATTTGGTTCTTTAGTTCATATCTTTAAATAGCTATTCATCATAGTTCAAAAGTTGGAAGTCGTAGAGTTTCACTTGCTGTCCGAATAACATACATTTTTCCTTGTTCTTAAAGCATTTGTTCTTAACTTCAGTATTTGAAGTCTGTAAAGCCTTTCCTTTAATGTTTTAAAATTGAAGGTCTTTCATCAAAGTGTCGGAGGTCTCATTTATCAATGTTGGAGATCGCTTGTCAAGGCCAAAGATCTTCTCAACAAAAGCCGGGGGTCTTTTTGTCAAAAGCCGGAGTTCTTTCTAACAAAAGCCGAAATTTTTTTTTATCCAAAGTCAAAATTCTTTTTAACAAAAGTTTGAGGTCTTTTTATCAAAAGTCGGAGTTCTTTTTAACAAAAGCTGGATGTCTTTTTTCAAAGGTTGGAAGTCTTTTCCTTAAACATGCAATTATGGAAGTTCATGCAAATCGACAAATAACCCTACTTCGTACATAAAGAACCAAATATCATGAATAACAGGGTTTCTTTTAACATATAGTTAACAGAGATTCCTCCTTAAATCAAATGATCAGAACAAATATCATACATACCGTAACATAAGTTCATAAAAAATCAGACATACTTGACTTGCAAATATGTGTACACTTGTATTAATTCATGAACTTAAAATAGGATATACTTGTATTAAACATATGATCAACAAAAAGGTGAGTACTCTTGCCAGAATTCCTTTACTTTGCCTTGAAATTCTGATTTTTTTCCACTAGAAAATGCTATCGAGAGTCTCTTCCTAACCTCTTTCCTTAGGCTCTCACTTCTTATTTATAGAACTTTGGGTCTGACGGTAGTAGGTAGGGTAGGTCAACCACTCGGGGGTGGTTGGGAGTAGGTTACTTACTCAGGTATGGTTATTTCTGACTCTACTTTTCGTAAGGGTTTCTTTATTATTTTCGGTCAACTGGCCTTGACCAGATTTAGGTTTCTCTTTTGTGTTTTTGGTTAACTAGCCTTGACCCGATTTTGTTGTTCCTTCCTATACATTTCGGTCGATTGGCGTTGATCGAATTTTACTTATCCGTAACACTTTCAGTCAATTGGTGTTAACCAGATTACTTTCCTTATTACCTTGCTTCCGGTCAACTAGCGTTGATCGGATAAGCCTTCCCTTAAGTTTTTCAGTCAACATACGTTGACCGGATTTCGTCTTTCTTTATGTTTTTCGGTCAACGCTTGTTGACCGGATTTCCATTTTTATCACATTTTTTGGCCAACCGGCGTTGACCGGATAGCCCTCAATCTCCCTCGACTATTTGATTATATTGACCCAATGTCGAGGACTTTCTACGTTTTAGGATCTGGGCCATTACAACCACCAAGCTTTACTCACAGGCGAATATTAGGCTGTCTTAATACGAGTGACCGCTTAGAAAATGCACCTAAGGACTCCACTCCTCTATAAACGTCATGAAAGCTCAAAACAAGGCGGACGACCAACTCACAGGAAGCCAACCTAGTTGACCACATAGAATGGAAAAGGAACAAAATAAAAGCAAAAAAATGCGACATGCACAGAGTTGCTTGTATTATTACTTATGGTAAGGTACATTTACATAATTGTATTGAAAAGAAAAAACTGCAATCACCAAAAACTACGGGGGCGATGGTGGCCCCTGTCTGTCCTGTGGCTCCCCCACGAGGCTGTCGCGGCGTTGTGCTGACCGATTTGACAAGTTGATGAGATCCACAGGGAAGTCAAGATCAACCAACCACACAATACGCCAACTAATATTGATCCCTTTCAACAACCGTAACAGCATCATGTCCGCAACTTCGTGAGGACGAATGCGGAAGCTTAGATCGTTCTCCAGGGCAGCCATTTGCCCTGCGAGTTGATCAAGGCACCCCACAACCTGCTCATTTTCCTCCTTCAGATGAGTGTTCTCTGCTTTCAGGCTCTCGTTCTCTGCCTCGATGCCTGCCAAGACAGACTGTAGGGCAGTCCAGTCCTCTCAATGTTCCGCCCTAGCGCCTCTAGCTTAGAATCAAGCCAAGAGATCTCCATGTCTCTATTGGAGATCACTCAGTCTCTCTGTCTAAGCTCCTTGACAACTGCACCCGTGACCTTATCAACCTGCACAAAAAAAAGAGGAGTTAGAAAAGGCAAACCTAAAGGCAAGGAAGGCAACAGAACTCATACCTCCAAAATTCTTCGTGTTGGCTTGTCTGGCCTGGCACCCAAACCCAGCGCCAAAGGCGGTGAGCAAGGAATGGGGCCTTCGTGGGCAGGGCTGGCAGCGACCTTCGCCAAGAACTCCTCCAACGGTTCCTTTGAAATATCCTCCATCCTGGTTGACTCCTCGGGAACAGTGGGATTTTGAATTTCTGGACGGGAGAGGGAGGCCCCCACTTGGCCTTCTTGGCCTCAACACGGGAGACCAAGTGGTCTCTCCGAAAATTTTCAAGGTTATCCACGATGCGTTTGACTAGCCAATATAGGGACCCCATCTTATCCTCCGCAAGCGACCCTGTCTACACATCAGGCACCTGGCCCCACTCCCAGGGTAAGGGCCAAGACTCACCCACGCTAATAAAGAAAAATCGGTTCTTCTAATTCTTCAGAGAGTCGTATATGATGGTATTTATATTAAGACCACCGCGTGGGATAAGGAAATCCACTCTGCTCCTCGGTTAAGCTTGAAGAGCCCTCTAACCATCGACATTGTTAGCAGCCTCGAGTGTTGACATAGGAATATGTAGAGAGAACATAGTTATCAAATGGCGTTGGTGTGGAACCGAGCAATGGGGACCTGAAGTGCCCAAAAAATCAACATTAACTCATCGGGAATCGGAAGATGGAGCCCACTCCTCAAATGGGCTTCGTATACGGTCACAAAGCCCGTTGGTGGCAGGAAAGCCCCGTCGTCCTTCCTAGGAACATGGGAGGAAATCTCCTTTGGGATATTGTACTACATGTACAATACCTTCACTTCGTTTTCTCTCAGGACGGAGGCGATATCGGCAATGGAGCCCATGATCAAAAAATCAACTAGGGTTTTCTCTCTCTCTTACGGATTAAGGAAGATGAAGAAATAAGGGAAGGCATAACTCAAAGTGAAACGAACAGGCGATTTAAAAGCCCGTATGAACACAAAACCGCCTCGAAAGCATGCGCCATCATTACCGCCGCGTGTTGCTTCCCCAAAAGGGAGCCGTCGAATCAGACCTCTGTCTCATTAAATACCAGGATCCTGAACATACCGCATGAAGACACGTGGCACACTTTTTCTAACAGGACGGCTAATGGCTAACGCTTCCTTCTCCAAGTTGCCCAAATTTTTCAAAAAACGGTCAACAAATTCGGTGAACATTTTGGAAGTAGTTGAGGCTCCTCTTCAGACGGGCAACGACTCCGTCACCGTCAGCAAAAGACAAGTGCATCCTATCATGAATATACCGGAGGCCAGAATCCAGACCACCGATATGGGGGCTAGTGATGGGTAAGCCTATAGTAGGTAGGGCCAACAAGAAAAACGGCCCAAAATCCAAAAAAGTCCAAATGCGCATTTAAACAGTCAATGCTAGCATTGACCGTATGAAGCGCCAACTAGGCATCCAACACACTCCCTCAAGATGACCAATATTTCTATTGACCGGAAGCATTGTAGTAGCAGGCCGTGAAAAGATAAAAACCTAATATGGGACATGCCCAATTTGGCAGACGTTTTTGTACACGACAAGCAACGGTCCCTTTCCCTGATTTCATGCCTTCCTTGAAGACAATCTTCATTAAAGAGAGCATCAATAGATTCGATGCCATTCCCATGAGGAAGACGCCAAATTCTCTCTTCCTGCCTATGATGGATTTTAGCAGTAACGAAAGTACAGAAGAAAGGAAAATAATCTGGGGACTTATTACCCGCTCAGAAAGGAAACGACCCTAGCAGGATACACCAGTCAAGCCTTCTTACTTAAGGAAGGCCGCCCAACACGAGGTAGGGATCATGCCTTTTTGGCCAAAAGAGGTCACCCTACAACCATCTATATAACCCCATAGAGTCTCCATTCTGTAGGGACACACAAAAAAAGAACTACGACAGAGAATTCCTTGAGCATACTAACGCTTATCTCTAAGCACACGATCGCTTACTATAATAATCCCACTCCAAGCCTTCAGATTCCAGAGGCTTTACCTACTTCCCAAGAGCCATCCATTCAAGCTTCCACGCTTACAAGACTTGGTGGCCCGCTTGTTTCTCGTGAACGTTGAGCCGGAAAACTATGCTCTTGACGAGTCGTAAGAACGCCTTTTACATCGAAAGGCGAACACTCCCTCCTACCTCAATCTCCTTCTTTATCTCAACTTATATTTCTAGTTACCTTCTTGTAATTCGAAGGCTTATAGCTAACTTGAGCGTCGGAGTATTTTCAGTGGGACAACATCCTGCCAATACCTGACCTCTTGTTTATTGTAGTGGTGTGTAGGGTCCAGACTCGGTGAATAGAGGAGAATCCAAATGATCAAGTGAACCCGAATCTGTTCGAAGTCGGATCTAAGTACACATTAATAAGGATAAGTAGATAAATAATCAATTAATA
>JAODPA010035348.1:0-12272 GCA_025585075.1 Nepenthes mirabilis | reverse complement strand
AATTTACCTAAAATTATAATTAATATTAAATTAATCCGAATAAAAATCCGGGATATATCCCGTCACGTTGTGCCACCGCTGCGCCACTCTGGGGGACGCGTTTTGGGGCGGTGAAGGCCGTCTACCAGGAACAAAACCGTGCGCTTGTGTGGCAATGCAGAAAATATTCACAAGTGGGTGTCCGGGGACGTTAGAAATGGTATCAGAAACGGAACCCGATTCGGTATGCCAATACGAACGCTAACCTCCCAAGGGGGGCTGCTATAACGTCCCACATCGGATGGGGAGGGGAACGGAGTGTACTTTATAAGGGCGTGGATATCTCTCCCTTGTAGACGCGTCCTGGGAGCCTGTAGGAGGTTCGCTAGGAAAAAAGCATTGAGGCCTGTGTGTGGCTAAAGACAACAATATCCTACCACGCTGTGCTGCCGCTGCGCCACTCTAGGGGACACATTTTGGGGCCAGTGGAGGTAATCTATCAGGAATAAAACTGTGCGCCTATGTGGTAAAGCGGATAATATTCACAAGCGAGTGCCCGAGGACGTTACACCCACATTCTAGGAAGGACCCTCTCATAGCGAACGTTCTCCAAGAGCTACGAGTTGCCAGGTTTCTTAGTCTGTCCAAAACCCCTCTTTTGAGTTCCTGATCCTTAAAATATGATAATTCTTAGTTATTAAATTGATATAAATATATTTAAGGCAATTGGGTTACGGAGAAAGTGGGAAGAATTTAGTTTAGAGGCGGATTTAGCCCCCAGTGCATCGGAGCCCATGTGGCGCCTGAGGCGCCACCGAGGCCTAAATAACAGAACTCACCACTCGAGTGGTTCTCAAGGTGCCACATGAGCAAAAATAATAGAACCAGGCGCTCGAAGAGCTCCCAGTTCTTGCTCGAGCGCGGCCTAGGATTTGTACTGGGCGCCTACTTGGCGCTCGAGCGCCGGTCATGGGCCCAGTCACGTGACTCCTTTCTCCTGCATTTTAAAGGGGGATAATTAGAGATTTGGGTTCATTTCTCAACAGCCCACGACACAGCAACAAAGGATGAGAAAAGGAAGGAGAGAGAAGAGAAAGAAAAGAAAAAAATCTACCGTTCGATCCCGATCCGAGTGACAGTAACTGTAGATCGAGCTCGGGCAAGTGTACCTCAGATGTTATTTTCCCTTATTACTATCTTTCTGTACCTCAAAAATGGTATTTATATTTTAAATACATAGTTTTGCATGTTTACTATAAATAAAACCTATTTCTGTAAATTAGTCGGACAGATTTCTTGTTCACATGTATATACTGCAATATCTGGCTTCGATTTTATAAAAATGCATGTGTTTGGTATCCATTTATCGTCTGATAATTTCGGTCAAACCCTAGGTGCGAAAATAATGGGTTTTAATTATTTTTAACTATAATTTCTGTTGTATAAAAGTTAATCTGTACTAAAATAAAACTTCTGATGTAAATTGTTTCTGAAAATTTCACACAGACTTATACTGATAAATTGCCATGCACTTCTGAAGCGAAACTGAAGGGTTTTAATACCGTTACTGTATATTCTAAACCAATTTTGAATGGTTTCTAACCATCTCTGTATATTCTAAAATAAATTTGAAGGGTTATAAACTGTTTCTGAACATTCTGAAGTTAACTGAACGATAATTATGAAATTCTAACTGACTTCTGAAACTAAAAAAGATATTTTTAGTTATGAAATAAGAAGAAAAAATATTTCTAATACCATTATTTAGGACACAAAACTGATATACAGTCAAGTTAGATTCTCTAGCATACCTTAGAACATTGCAGTGGTAATCGATGATAACTCTGTCCATGGAGTTATACGTGGCCTGCCCTTCCTCGGGGTGTTACGGTTAGGAGGAAAGATTCTGGACTTGGCCTACCTTCAGGAGGCACACCTGTACAGATCCCATGGGTAGGGATCTCCTATTCATATTTCTGGCATTTAATTGTATAGAGTGAATATAATCTATCTTCGATTATTCACCCCTTCTATTAGTAGGTTTACTGGTGGGGTCCTATATTAATTTTTATAAGTTATAGAATCAAGATCGATTTTTACTTTCTGGATTCTGTTTTACCGGTTTATTATTAACGAAGCTTGGCTCTATTTCTTCTGATTTTTGAAACTTGATAATTCTGTTTCAGACAGTTCTGTAATCTTCTGTATTATGTTTCTACTATAATTTCTATGAATCATTGCCTTATAGCATTTATATTTTAACATGCGTCTGTATCCGTTTTACTATATTTTGTTTTGTATAAAAATTTTACTACATGCCTGCATATATCTTATTGGGTCTCGGCTCACTATTTACTATTTTTTTCTCCAGATGAGACCATAAAGCTGATGCCAGATGAGAGAAAGTAATTCAAAATTTCGCGTGAAGACTTTTGTAGACTGAAGTATTTTGGAGACTTCAAAAGAAACGGTTTAAATGTAAATGCTAAATTTTGTATATGGATTTTGTGCATATAGATACCGCATATGAAATGTATGTCATGTATGTGATGAAACAGAAATTATACTTCCATAGGTTTACATAGTTGCTTCCGCTATATGCTTTTCTGGTTTCTGTACAGATTCTAGATGGTATTTCTCATAAGAGTTCTGATATAGTAGATAGAATAATTGATCTAAAGTCATGGATGGCGCTTGTGATTATGTAAATGTGTGTTGTAGGATATAGATTATGATGTTTGGTTATTTTTGTGCTTGGATAGGCTATTTTATATGGATTTGTATTGTGCAGGTTATTAAATATACATGCTGTATATTTGGATTTTCGTCAAATTTTAGACGAAACTCTACCAAAATTTTTGTAGAAATTATTGACGTAAATTTAGGATTTCTGTTCTGAACCTGTCTGATGGAGGATCCTATGAAAATTAGAACCTGTTTCGTCACACCTCTTAATTGAGGAATTTCTTCAATGAGAAGAGGACGGCGACTTCTCCATGAATGGACGAAAAAGTTGAGAGAATTTGGCAATGTGTCTTTGGAGAAGAAACTGGTGAAAAAGCTATCGACTTATGGAGATCTCCATTTACAATAGAGATCCATACGACTAACTTCCGCATAAATTTAAGATGCCAACCCTGGAACCATATAATAGAAGTTCTTACCCTATAGATCATTTAGACTATTTATTTACTCTCCTAAGCTTTCAAGACTTAGATGAGGCAACAATGTGCCACTATTTTTTTCCTGATATTAAAAGGGGACATCCAAGTATGGTTCCATCGATTTCAACCAAACTCCAACAAGACTTTCCAGGATTTGGCTGATGCCTTCCTGTCACAATTTGCCTCCAACAGGAGGGAAGAGAACTAGCCATAGCATTTGGTCCAAGTTAAGCAAGGGCCAAATGAAAGTGTAAAAAAGTTTTTAGCCAAATTTATGGCTGAGGCCAGAAAAATTTTGAAGCTCACCTAAGAGGTGAAGCTTAGCACTTTTATATCTACATTGGAGCCTAACAATTTTTTTAGGCACTTGGCTCACAAGGACCTGCGATCTTCAGGGAGATCGAAGCCATTGCTCAAACTTATATAGCAGTCGAGGAAGCTATTGAAGATAAATGGCCAGGACAAAGGGGGATCTGTCTCACCAAAAGATGATGGAGGGGAAGAGAAAAAAATGGGGATAACATAGGTCCATGAGGTCTCACCAAAAGATGATGGAGGGGAAGAGAAAAAAATGGGGATAACATAGGTCCATGAGGATAAAAGATGTAGCGGAAGTTCGAGTCAGCACCTAGAAGGGAGTTTAGACATCAAAATCTGACTTCTCTAAACGACTCACGCACTAACATCCCGATACGGATTCGGAATGAAAAATTTTTCAAATAGCTGAAAGTATTGAAAAACCTGATGGTAGTAACCAGTCAAAATATTGTCATTACTATCGATGCGGATGCCATAGTATTAAAGATTGCAGGATGCTGTAAAAAGAAATTAAAGAGCTAATCCGGAATGGACATCTCAACCGATTTCTATAAAGATTTGGACAGACTTCCGGAGGAGCAGAAGGAGATAAGACCAAGCAACCAATGAACCAAATGGCAGTTGGTGTCGCAAGCATAATTACCATGTGTCCTGCTCGAAATGATGTTCCGGAAAGCTTAAGAATATCCCTTGGCCACAAAAAAATCCAATGATGGAAAATAGGGATGATATTATTAGTTTTAGTGATAAAGATTTAACTCATATAACATTTCTATATTCCGATCCATTGGTTGTAAATGCGCTCGTTTCTGACGATAGTATTGATTATCAACTGAGATGAGCATTTATTAATAATAAAAATTTAAAAAATTTACTCTATTTGGATGTGTTATTCAAATTGGGATTAAAAAAAAGTCAATTAAGGGGCTCAGAAGGACCCTTATACGGACTGAATAACGAACCAGTACTCATACAAGGAGTCATTCAATTGGAAGTCATGCTAGGTATCTACCCGAGGATAGCCGCCAATATGCTTTCCTTCTTGGTTGTTGACCATCCATCGGTCTACAATGCCATTATCGGATGGCCCTACTTAACATCCTTTGGAGTAGTGACTTCAGTCCTATATCTAAAAATAAAGTTTCTGACTCTATTTGGCATTGGAGAAGTCTTGGGTGATCAAATGATCGGACAGATATGCTACCTATCCCAAGTTACTCAGACGCCCACAAGTCAACCGATCCAAGACCATGATATTCATGATGAGACCAAGTTATTACAAGCCCAGTTTGGAGAGTCAACGGATCAAATTCCATTGAACCCCAATGATCGTGAAAAGTACATACAGATTTGGAAGTCCGAACCACTCCAAGGTCAACTTATCGATTTTCTTCAACGAAATTCCGACGTCTTTACTTAGACTCCTAGTGAAATCTTAGGGATATCGACCAAAATAATGGTCCATATGTTGGGTTTAGATCTCGGTCATATCCTCGTCTAGTTAAAACGAAGGAATTTCTCAGTTGAAAAATTAATTGCTATATGAGAAGAGGTGAAGAAACTCTAAGATGTTGGATTCATCATAGAAGTCCAATACCCGAACTGGTTATCAGTTGTGGTCATGGTAAAGAAAGGTAATGGGAAGTGGAGGATGTGTGTTGATTTCACCGACATCAACAAGGTATGTCCAAAGGATAGCTTCCCATTACCAATGATTGATTTGCTTGCAAACTCGACATTTGGATAGGAACTACTCAGTTTTATGGATGCATATTCGGGTTACAACTAAATTCAAATGAGTCTAGAAGACGAAGAGCACGCGACTTTTATGACCGACCAAGGGACATAATATTATAAAGTCATTCCCTTCGCTCTAAAAAATACCAATGAGACTTATCAACGGCTCGTCAATAAAATATTCGATGATCAGATTGGATGAAATATGAAAGTATATGTAGACAATATGCTTGTGAAAAGCAAGAACTCAATGACCATATTCACGATCTGGACGAGGTATTAAGTATCCTGATGGTACACCAGATAAAGTTTAATCAAATCAAGTGTACGTTCAGAGTAACCTCGAAAAACTTTTTGGGTTTTATTGTTTCATATCGAGAAATAGAAACAAATCCTAAAAAGATTAAAGTAGTATTGGACATGAACCCACCTCAGACAATGAAAGAAATTCAAAAATCAACTGGAAGATTAGCAGCATTCTGCCAGTTCTTGGCTAAATTAGCTAAGAAGTACTTGCCTTTCTTCAATGCCCTGAGGGGAACAAAGGCCACCAGCTTTCAGTGTACTACTAAATGTGAAGCTGCTTTCTGAGAATTCAATGAGTATCTATTACACTCGCCACTATTAACATCTCCACAATAGGGCAAAAAGTTATATTTGTATCTGACTATATCTGACACTGCTTTGAGCTCAATCTTAATTCACCAAATGTCCGGCAAGCAACAGCTTTTATACTATGTCAGCAAAATCTTGACCGACCTAGAAACTCGTTATTTTCGTGCCAAAAAGATAGCTTTGGCACTTATATGTTCCGTCAAGAAACTCCAACTGTATTTCCAAGTGCATAAAATTATTATCCTAACAAATCAATCATTGAAAGGGATTCTACAAAAGCTAAATGTGTCAGGACGACTGGTTAAGTGGGCCATTAAATTGAGAGAATTTTACATAAAATTCCAATCGATACTGTCCTTAAAAAGCCAGGCCCTTGCAAATTTTATTGTTGAAATGACGACCCTAGTTCTAGAAATCCTTGATCCTATTGGGGCCCATAGTCCCCAAAACACTCCAATGTGAACTTTACACATGGATGGCTCTTTAATGCAAATTAGTTATGGAGTTGAAGTGTTGCTAAAGATGCCCGATGGGCTAGAAATAAAGTATTCGATTACCATCGGATTCCCAAGAACAAATAATATCGCTGAGCACGAAGTGCTGCCGGCTGATTTAAAATTGGCCAAAGACTGCTCAGCCATGAATCTTATCATTTACAGTGACTCAGAGTTGGTTATTAATCAGATCCGAGGAAATTTTGATCAATCCATTACTTCCCCAATACCTCTCTAAAATCCAAAATTTACTTTCCACATTTGACAATGTAAAAATGATCCATATTACAAGAGAAGAAAATAAGAAAACCAACCGAGTAGTAAGGGCTGTGACAACCAAAGACCTAAAGTAGTACGTGCAAAAATTGTGTGAAGTCTTTGAAGCTCCTAGCATCAATGACCCAAAACAAGAAGTCATGCAGATAACCTGTGTTGATAATTGGATGACCCTTTATATGAAATATTTGTCCGATGGCATATTACTAGAAAAATCGGATAAGCTAAGTGTCTGAAAAAGATAGCGAGCTGGTACACCATTATTATGAAAAGTTGTACAGATGTGGGGTACTCAATCCCATACGGTGTCTTATAACAGAAGCGGCTAAATATGCCTTCAGAGGGGTACACATCGGTATTTATGGATCCCACATTGGAGGCAAGAATTTTGCTTTCAAACTCATGAGGTGAGGATATTATTAGCCCACCATAAAACACAATGCCATGAATTTCGTCTAGAAATGTGAAAACTATCAATGCATGGAAATCTTACCCATCAGCCATATAGAGAATTCTAAGCTCTACGGTTACTATGGCCGTTTGCATAATTGAAGCTTGATATCTTCAGACCACTTCTAGTTGTATTAGGACAAAGAAAGTTCATAATCATTTGGATAGATTACTTCATAAAATGGGTCGAAGCCATTTCGCTCGCCAGAATTACTGAACAGAATGCAACCGAGTACATCCGACAGAATATTTTATGTAAGTTTGGTATACCGAAAATTATTGTAACTAATAACGGAACCCAATTTACTAGCAAATATTTTACAAAGTATTATGCTAGTTTAAAGATAAAGTTGGTTCACACTTCCTTCTCTTATCCATAACGTAATGGACATGTGGAAGTTACCCACCGCACAATACTATACGGTCTGAAAACGAAAATTAAAAATGTTGGGGGCTCTTGGGTGGACGAACTCTCATTTGTCCTTTGGACATATAAAATGACACTCAGAGAACCAACCCGTGAGACTCCCTTTAGTTTGTGCTACGGGACCAAGGCCGTCACTCCAATAGAAATTGGATTCCCTAGTCTTCGGGTTGAGTCTTTTGATTCGCTTTACAACTCACAAAGACTTTGGAAAAATCTTGATCTCCTTGAAGAAGTCTGAGACATGGCGTGGTTGCGGACGATAGCATATTAATAAAGGATTGCTAGGTACTACAATAAAAAGGTGAAGGTACGACAGTTTGATGTAGGAGACTTAGTGTTACGGAGTATTGAAGCCATTGGTAAAAATGCCAATTAGAACAAGCTCTTACTTAATTGGGAAGGGCTGTTCCTAGTCTTGGCCATTCTTAAGAATGAGACGTACAAGTTACATACCCAAAGTGGCAAACTAGTTCCTCAAACTTAGAATGCCTCTCACCTTAAAAATATTTCCAATAACTAAATGTACGGCCAGGTAAGATTTTCATCATGAGGGGTGTTTGTATCTTTGTGAAATTTTATTAATAAAATCTTAGTCTTTTATTTTTTTTTTGTGTTTGCTTGTTTTTCATTACATTGCATAACCTATGTTGCTCCTGAGTCAGGTGAAATCCGTTCACTTGTACCATGGATCACGCCTAGTGGTTAGTAAAACTCAGTCATATAACTGAGCAACCTGGATGAGCTCAATGATTAAAACTTGGTCATGTTATTAAGAGGCCCAGATAAAATCGAGGACTAAAAACTTAGAGGGCTTCCTTAGAAGCACGTAGGCAAAGACCTTCAAGGCAGTATGTCAGTTGAATATGGTCTTGGAAGACACACGGATTTTTTGACATCCTTCAAACAATCTAAGAACAAAAACCGTGAGTCAATATTAACTTAAGTAATATTAAAGTCAGACATATAAAATGTCCAACTAGCAAAATATGCTAGGAAAAGAGATAGAGTCAATTTGAAAAATGAATTTTCATCCATTGAAAAATCATTACAAGTATATATATATATATAAAAATACAAGTGATCTTTATGAGGAAGGACGAGGCCTAGGCGAAGGCTCCTAAGAGTCCATATCATCCCTGGGAAGGTACAATACATTAGAACTATGGCGAGTACTGACATTCCTCGAATGAAGTGCAGAAATAGGAACACCAGGGGCCACCATCTGAACAATATGTTGGCACAAGTTGATGTCTTCCCAATAGCTGTGCTCCAACATCTTCGTGATATTCTCGGGATGGATAGAAGTCCGAAGCTCACTCTAGATCTTAAAGTTCTGGTATCTGAGGAAAGCGTACTTCTTCATATCAGCCATGTCGGGCTCAAGTTGAGAGATACGTTCTTCGACAACTAGAAGTTTCTCTTTCACTACGTAATTGTGAGCAAAATGGTTGACATTGCCAACAAGACGATTGAACATCTCTTGGAACTGTAAAAAAATTAATGCAAGTTAACAAACATGAAGAGGATAATGTGAACGTTAAAGAGAGGTTCAGACAATACCTCAGGGATGGAAAGGCTCCCAAGAGTTGCATCGCCCGTATGAGTCTCTGAAATAACGTGGACCTCGGGTTTTGGAGACTTTGAGCCAGCCACCTCTGCCTCCTCTTCAACTCCATCCGGCACAACATCCCCCTCCGACACAGGCACTTGGGGGTCAAAACCAAATGCTCTTGCAGTAGGTGTGATGGTTGCCTCATATTTGACCTCAGCCGTATGACCCTCCAAAAGTGGCACATTTGCCATAGTGACTTGACCCTCAGTCTCAACTTCAAAATGGACCTCAGGCGCTAGGGACTTGAGAGAATGCTCCTCTACGATATCAGCACGAAGTTTTGAAGTGATCACTTCAGTCATGTTGATCACTAGGAACTCAAATAGTGGCATCCCCTCAACCTCGCTAGATTGAGTCTCATTAATCCAAGAAGTACTATCAGCGAAAGTAGTCGAAATGTCCAACAAGGGCTCCTGGAGTAACGGTGGCAAAACAGCCGGAACCCTATATGAAGCAAGAAGTGGGGTAGGGATTGGCCCAACCTCTGTCACATCCTCAACAACAGACTCTATAGGCTCACTGCCTTCAACCGGTCCGATGGCCTCAGGAACTTAGGCCGAGAAAGATGTAAAAGTTGGATCTAATTTGACCGTCGGATGCTTCCCCTTTATTAACTAATCAATGGTGGCCTCGTCCTAAGAACTAGATTTGACTAAGGTCTCTTTATTCTCCGGTGCTATGGCCGATGGCTCCCTTATTTAAACATCCTTCTCCTTCGAGGCCTCCTTGTCCACGGATACTTTAGCCGATGACTCCTTTATTCTAAGGGCCTTAACCATTCTCGTATGTTTTCTCCTATAAACCGACTTCTTCGCAAGGGTCTTAGACCCTTCGACCATAGGCTCCCACTTAGCCTCTACAAGGGACTCGAAGAAAAGCCAACGGTTCTTTTTATTTGCATTAAATGTTGCAGCCTTTTTACGAATGAGATCTGTCAACCCTTAGGCTACGGCTTTCTTGTAATAAAAAAGTCAGTCTAAAAGAAAGCAGAAACTCGACCCCACTCTATACAAAGTTTTCATGTGGGAGGAACCGCTAAATAAAAAAATCGATCCTTCAACCTTTTTGTAGAGTTAGGGTTTCCCCCACTTAAGCTGTATTCCGGTCTGGGAGAAATGGTGACCCAATCTTGTCTACGTTAAAAATGGAACAAGACTTTCACAACCGTGGCATAAAAAACCAAGCTGTGAATTCGAGCAAAAATGCATTAAGAGACAAGGTATCTCACGCCGTTCAGTTGGAGTCTGGCGATCAGTATGTGAAACTCTACCATTATTTTATAAAACTCTAGAGCCAAAGGAAATCGGAGACCACCTTTCAGATGAGTCTCATACACCATAATATACCCTTTCGGAGGAGAATAAGCTCGTCTACTCACTCCAGGCAAGAGATATACCAAAGAATTCGAAATCTTGTACTAAGCTCGAAGGTACTCGATATCGGTAGAGGTGAGGATTTGATTGGATATCTTCAACTCCAGGCACTATGAAAAATCTCCAACAAGAAAAGGGAAGAGATATCTTCGAATGAAAAAGTGAAGGAAAAGGAATCAAAAGTATTTCTTTAGCGTTTGACTGCTATTTATAGGAAGAGGAGAATGCTTGAAATGACACCGTTTGAATTCAAAATTTAAAAGACGCGCCTCATCCTGACACTGATACGTGTCGACTGCCCATTCGCTTTGCCAAATGTCAAATTGCTTGATGTCAGTAATGATGATTTGTGCGTTTCCAATGAGCTGTTCAGTATCTAAGGAAACACACATTTAATGCAACGATTAACGACAGGGATAGAGACCATTGGGTTAAATGCCCTCATCCAATGGAAACCTTCGAACTAAAAGTTCATATCCGAGGAGCTAATAAAGCTCACCAGACAAGACTTTGGATTTGGACAAAAAAATGCTTTTGGACTTTATACTAGAAGGTTGAATTTTAAATATCCTGGCATAGGGGGCTAATAATAGGTATTATGTTCAACAGCACAAAGAAGTTGGCCCAATACAACTTCGGGCTAAAAGGCAAAACTAGACGGCCCAAAATGTTCATGTGGCCCATTTCAGTAAATATGACTGAGGCTTGTTTAACGGTTCAAACGGTTCCCCAATTAACGACATCGTACGTTGGTTAAAGTTACTATCGGGATAAAACTTAACTGTTCATCAGCTTTCCTAACAGTTAACCATCATCTACCTTCTATAAAAACCCGTTCTCTCCAACCAAAAGAAAAAACTTGATATTTCTCAGACAAAATACAAAAATAATAAAAAGATGCCAATAGTACACACTCTCTCTTAATTTAATATGCTACTTTAAGAGTGTAAACCCTGGGACATAATCATACATTTTGCATCATCTATCTTTTCTTTTATTTAAGAAAGATACTGATTTGAGCGTCGGAGGATATACCGGGGGTGAGTCTCACCAATCCTTTAACCGTTATTTTGTGATCGCACAGAATTTGATTAAAGGTATATAGAGATCGGAATCAGTTTAATTTTCGATAGATAATTCTCTTTATCCGCAAAACAATCAAAGTTTTCAGATGCAACACATCTCATATCATAAGTTACCCTAATGAGGGCTGTTGCTCATAATGTTATATGATCTTATCATGTTAGGGTTGGCAGTGTCGCGTTTACAATTTTAAAAGCTTAATTCATCTTATATTAATCAAATTATTGTCTTAATTTATTTCAAATCTAAATACTTAAAAATATGCCAATAAAATTTTAAAATCCCAAATAAATATTGGATGTGAACTTATATTAAATATCAACTATTGTCAACTAACCAAGATAAAAAAGAATAATTTCAATCATGAAACTCAAATTGCCAGGCCCTAAGTAGCTTCAATTATCAACCATACAATGAATTTAACGTGTGAGCAAGGAGATATGTCCATACTAGAATCAAAATAAGTAAATTCATAATTTATACATCCCACTAAATAATTGACCTAATATCACGATAACGATTTACATATAACTATTTAGTTAAAGCAAATAAACATCCTAAATTTATTGTTCTAATACAAAAATACATCATTCAAAAATCACATATCCTATTTCTAATCCACAAAAAAGTCCTTTCGATTTTTCCATCACTTGCAAGATTGTCCCAAATCCTATAATCTAGAAGGTTAATATAAATTAAAATATGAGTGAACCTATTACTCAACAAGGCATATCAATTTTCATA
>JAODPA010035337.1:0-12272 GCA_025585075.1 Nepenthes mirabilis | reverse complement strand
CCGGTTCAAACCATCCAGAAGAATCCGAATCCGTTCGAAGTCGGATCCAGGTACGCATCAACTATATTTTAGAAATTTGTACATTACAATCCTTTGTCACTTATAGAAATTTCGTCCTCAAAATTTTACAAACATCAAATTTTACAATTAGGGATAATCCTTCCAAATTTCTTCTTCACATTCTTAAGTCACATCCTTGATTAAATGATTTTTCCTGGAGAACCTTAACCAAATTGAATTATCCTGATTCTTACTACCGGATGCCTTCTATCTAAAATATAACTTGAAATCTTATCATAACATGAATTCTTAATCTCCTATAACAGCTTCACTCAATCACATACTCACTTCCTCAATCGTCGATACATGGGAGATATCATGATAATTCACCAAATTTGAAGGTAAGCCAATTTATTGACCACCTCTCCAACTTATTACAAAATCTCAAATGGACTAACAAACTCCTAGTTCGATTCATCTTAAGTCTCAAAAATAATCATTCACTTGGAACCTCAATCTTATTCTAAAATCTATGGGCTATAGGCCCATACGTTTTTATTGCGCTACTTTGATTGATCATTTATTTGTACATTAAATATCCTATTGCAGCTCATATCTATTGATTCATATCAGACACCTAGGTTGCATAATAGTCACAAACCTATGGAAAATTTCAAAGATATCGATACATCTAAGACAAAACCCATAATCTTCATACTACAATCAACTTATAAGATACAATTAAAGCAATTATCCCAAAAATTTTGACACAGTTTCAGATCATCAGCAAAACTTTAAGACTCGAATACTTAGCAAACTTATTATCTCGTTGGCATACCAAGGAATTAATTTATTCCTTGAACACATGATCCAATTTGACAAGAAATGGACAACCTTATCAGCTAATTCATAAATTCTCATATTGTAAATATGATCATTCTTTTTAACTCTCAATCATAACCTGAGATCTATAGAAGTTTTGGGCCCACACACACTTTCAACGTGCTATTCAGATTAATCATTTATTTTTAATATAATATAATTGATCAAAGAAAAATCCCAAATTAAAAATCCGGGATGCTGAACTTACACATAACTTGGAAACACAATTGGAAACATAGACTTCAAATTCAAATATAATACATAAACTAAAGTATCCCAAAGTTAAAGATTAAATTTACCTTCCACCACATTTAGTGCTGTCTCCGAATTCTGCACCTTAACTGCAAATGCCTTGCCTGAAACTGTAGACTTCAGGGCCATCGACTTCTTAGAATTGGGACAATCCTTGATCAAATGACTCTATTGACTACATTTAAAATAGGCTCCTGTCGATTTATAACAAGGCTTTCCTGGATGCAACTTTTCGCAATAAGAACAGGTAGGTCTTACTGCTCATGAACTTGGCACTTTCTGAATTTCGACACTATCCTTTCCCTTATCTACCAATTTAGCTTTCTTAGCTGGTCCTTCTGCTCCGAAATTATAGTTTGCCCCCAACTCTTCTTAATTTGCTGACATCTTCTTAAAGTATTTCTCATCCCCGTAGATACCCCCCCGTAGGTTCGTAATTTTAATGTCGCTAGTTACTTTTTAATTTTACACTTCAAACCCTGCTGAAATCTCCTTACCTTCCTTACTTCCTCATCCACTATATAAGGCGCATAACATGATAACTTAGTAAATTTCGTGTTGCACTCCACCACCGTACGATCCCCTTGCCTTAGCCAAATAAATTCCTTCTCTTTCTGTTCCTAAAGACTGTTGTAAAAATATTTATCTGTAAAGGCCTCTTTGAACATGTCCTAAGAAATTTTATCTGTGGACACACCTAAGACTCTCTTCTTCATTTCCACTAATGATCGGCCTCACCTTCTAGCCGATGAGAAGCAAATAATACTTTATCTCCTTTGAGATATCGAATGATTGCATATACCTTTTTTAGCATCCGAATCCAACTTTCCACTTTTAGTGGATCTGGCTCTCCCAAAAATTCAAGCACACGTTTATTTGTGAAACAATCATAAGCTGTCACCTTGAGATTTTCAAGGGTTTGAACTGGAGCTAGAACTGAAACTAGAACTAGGTTTCGCTGCCCCATTGCCTCCATAAAATTTGCTATCCTTCCAAGAATATTCAAATACTTCGTCTCTCGATCCTACGATTGGCCTCAACTACGTGTAGTTCTTCATCTTGGTGCCATTACTAAGACTCTCTTTGAAATAAGAGCAATTCAAGTCAAATCACAATTCAATTCAAATACTAACCAGGACACTATATACTATGCGGTCAAATATAACTAACGGATCCTAATTTTGTCCAAGCTTAAGTAAATTAACTCAACTTAATTAAAACACTAACTAGGATAACTAGGACTATTCGATTTAACTTATCCTATCCTAAGCTTAAACATAATATTCAAATGAAACCTAAAACATCTCCCTCTCTGATACCACCTGTGATGGACCATATTCTAATTGGGATTTGACAAGGTCCCACCTGCACAATATTCGTCAAACTAAACACAACCCCGTACTGTTCACCTGTGAAAATATATACATATCACACAAACAAATACACAGGATCCAAATGCTACGAAATCTTATATATGGCTCCAACGTTATATCTCCGAATACAACGTCAGCACATAGAGATGCCACTAGGTACCTTAAATCAAACCGTCATAACCTACGGAAGTGTATAAAATCATTCACACAGCAAAAATTAAATTCATCCAAATATCATCAATAAAATCAAAATATATCCACATATCTATCCAATATATACATAAGCCCTCCATACATATACACAAGACCACAAAAATATCCTCCAAGCCCAGCTTAATCCACAAATTCTACTCCTCCTCATCGAGTTTAAGCTCGTACTTATCTAATGGCAAGAAAACAACAATGAGTGAATCGAATACTCAGTAAGGAATAAATATAACAAAGACAATACATTATACCTTAAAAATAAATCGAGGGAATAGGATAGGATCATAATGCTGATGCAAAAACGTAAAACTTGATCAAAAACATTCCCATAATACATTTAACTTTCATATCTTGTTTCTGATTTTTTTTTGATACAGATATTACATTTAAATTTTTTATTTTACTTTTGTATCCTTTAGTTCTAAAATATGTAGAAACTTCATTTATGTTTAGGGATCAGAGTTAGTAGGCCTTACCAACTAAAGAAATAGATATCGAGAAAATGAATTGTATTCACTTCACATAATCGAATGGTCTTATGCCTTTCATTAGAGGCCAGAACATACAAAGTCCGTGATATAAACTCTCACGGCAGGACATTTTTCTTGATACTACTATAATATCTTAAGACATGTTAGGAAATACTACTATTTGAAATACAAATCTTTGATCCAATTTTGTGATTACTTTACATAGTTCAAATTGGAACTATGTACAAGCATATGGATACTGATAATGGGTAATGGGTAACAGATACAGTTAACAAATGACAGATATTGACAATGGATAACAAACAATGGATACAGATGACAAATACTGCTACTGACAAAAGATAACAAATAATGAAAACAGATGAGAAATATCGGTATTAACAACGGATAACAAATTACAGAGTTCTAATTTCTTGTTGCAGATTCAATTTCATATTCTTACAAAAATGGATACATATTTCATATACTTGGGATACAAATGCATAAATTCATATTCTTACAAATACAGATATATATTCTGCATTCTTGTGGACTTATTCGGATACATATTTTTATATTCTTATGAATTTAAGTCTTTATATAACTTTTAATACATGTATAAATTAACTTAAAGTTTAGAAAAATTAGAAAATTCTTACCATATTAGACCAAGCAAAATATGATAGCTTTTAGACCATGAATTTCTTCACAAAAGGTACCCCACATAATTTTTAAAACATATAAAATATCATATACAAAATACATGTAAATAAATATCAAATGATTAAAATAAAAACATTCAACAAGTTAGCGTTTCAATTTTCTAAAACCAAATCATACATAAATCTCAAAATAAACGGGAGAAAATGATGGGGCGTGGGATTAAGGATTCGAACGAATACAATACCTCAAAAATACATGGGTATTTTAAAAAAAAATCCTTAGACGGGTATTAAAATAAAAATACCCAAAAAGAACGGAATAAAAAGAGTAACAAGAAAAAGAAAAGTATATAGGTACACTTGTTTCGATCCAATCTACAACATTTTCAACTAGCTCTAAGCCGACAACGGACTCGAAGCCTCAATCTTCTCCTTCTTTCTCTTCTCCTTTACGTTCTTTCTCTCTCTCCTCTCTCTCTCTCTCTCTTTTCTACTAAAAAATGGTGAAAAAAGCTGACATGTGGGTTAAATACTCAGACTGGCGCTTGAGCGCCATTCCGGTGCCTCTATTCTGAAAATTGCAACTCAGGTGTGGCATTCTATTTTTCACGTCTTGGTTGCACCTCAGATGCGGGTCGAGTGCGGGTCAGGCTTGCAGCGAGTTAGCTTTGCGCACATCCCTTTTGGACCCGTTTTGACCTTTCTAACCAAAATTTTTATATCATTGGATTATAATTTTGATTATATTAGTTTAATAAGTCACGATTATTATAATTTAAAACTCGAATCTTATTTATGGATTAACTTTTTAAGATTTACAACGTCGGTTCCCGATTTTGCTAATTTCGGGTCTTTGGGCTTTTCAATCCAATTTCTCCCATGTCCTTTGATCTCGATTCACTTATATTAATTTAATTACTCATATGTACTATGTTTTAAAAATTCGTACCTTACACAAAGTGTCCCCAAACTGGGAAGACCCGTTTTTCGTTTCAGCAATTTTTCAAAATGGCACATACAAGTTACGTGCTTAGAATGGCAAAATGGTCCCAAAGATGTGGAAAGCCTTCCATCTCAGGAAATATTACCAATAACCCCTCACCAAACCCAAGTAGTTCCAGCATAGTACATTAGGAGTGCTTGTGAAATATACCGTGTTTAAATTAATAAAATTACTATTTGTTTATTATTACTTGTTCATATGAGTGTTTGCATTCAAATGTGTGAAATCAGATGACCTAGATTGTCCTTAAATCGGGTAAATATTTTTTCACCTGTCACCCAACTGGCAGTGACCTGGTTAAAACCTTGGTCTCGTAAACTGAGCAACCTAGAGAGGGTTAAATTTGAACATCGGTTCCACCAATCGGGTGGCCCAAGCACGGTTGAAAACCATGACCCGGGGCCTCACGGACCAGGCATTGGACCTCCCCATCAGATGACCATTAAAACTATATGGGGCTTCCACAGCATGTGTGTGACAACTCCATCTAAAGGAGACAAGCACTATCAGTCAACAATAGTCGACAAACTAAGATCAGGTGTGCAAAAGTGATGACTACGCCTTGGTGGGATCAAGATCCAACAACATGGTGCGAACGACGACCTTGACTTCACTAGGGCCCGGTGGCTGCAGTCACGAAACCCAACCAAATCTAGTGTGGTTTACTAGTAGATGTGTGACAACATCCTCTTATGGGAAAGAGCACCAAAAGTGCCACAACTTCCCTCTTGAGGGAATGAGCACAATTAGACCCTAGCATCTACACCAAGCCCATCTCCAATGGCCATAACACTTAGCTGGCAAATAACGAAGTATTAACAAAGGGATTCCTTATGAACGTAAAAGCATCAGCGACAACGATTAAAAAGAAAAAAACATGCTGATTTATTAAAGGGGTAAAATGTACATGAGAAGATGGACATCCCCTGAATGAAAAGATGCCTAGGTCTACAGCTCAAAAAGATAATCATCCTAAGACTAGGGGCTTCTCGGTGGGTGCACTGAGGGCTCTCCTCCTGTCTCAGAGAAATCTGTCAAGTTGGATCAGCATCGAGCACAGTGATTCCTTGGATCGAGGAAGCCAACTGGGAAGTCTGGGGTCACTAAGGAGATTATCTACCTACTGAGCCGAATGCCATCCCAGAATCTGACATTCAATGCATGGCTCGCTTCCTCCGAACTAATCCGGGTCCTCAGCTCCTCCTCAAGTCGGGCGTTGTTGCTCCAAAGGTCAATGAGATGCTACTTAGCTTTGGAGATCTAGTCCGGAGCTTGGGACCCTTTCTTTGCAAGCTCTTGGGATCTTGCTCAGAGCTTAGACAGCTCCCGGCTGAGGCTGGCCACTAGCTTTAGACTCTATCGGGCCTCATGGTGATGGCGTTCACTAGACCCCGTATCTCCTTGAGAACACCCAGGTTGATGCTCGTTTGAGTAAGGAAGGAGACCACTATGTTGAGCCAATGTCTTAGGGCTTCCCGCTAGAGCAAATTTGTCTCAAGTAGATGCAACAACAATGATGCCTGCAAATAAGAAGACAACAAGTAAAAAAAGGGCAAAAACAACAAGAATAAGAAGGTACCTGATTCATACCTCATGGATGGGCATCTCCCTCGAAGACAAGGGGCCCGAAAAATCTCCAAAAGAGGAAGTAAGTGGGGGCCTCCGATCCAAGACCTTTGGCATAGGGGGCTAAGAGCTGGGCACTTCAGTGGCTGCCTGGACCTCGGGAGCTAGTGTCAGGCTAGGTGCCTTAGCAAGCTCCACAACCTCAACAACAGCGCCAACCTCTGCAGCATCATCGATGCTATTGGCCTCCACCAAGTCCTAGCCATCCAATGGAAAAAGGGCAGTGTTTGACCCCCCGGAGAACTTGATGGCTGGCCGCCTAGTGGCCTTGGCATCCTCCACCTCTGGCTCAGTTGCAATCATCTCCTCATCGCCGTTGCGCTCTAGTACCACCCCATCTCCAAGAATGGCGGGGGGCATAGAGGTGCAACCCTTGGGCAATGAGGGGTCAAAGATCAAGACCCATTGCTTAGGGACTGCTAGGCGAGAGGACACTCCAGTAGGTAGATGCAACTTCCTCGCATATACTGCTTCAATCCTCCCGACCTCCTCAGAAATGGACGATGGAGAAGACGGCTCAGCCCCACTGGCCGACCCTTCAGGAGGAGTGGAAGATGGCCTGCACACCCTGTGCATCCAGAGAAAAACCCTTGGTACGATAGATTCACAGAGACACAAGGTATCATACGACATTAGAGTGGAAGTGAGCCATAGGATCTCCAGAGCTCTCAAGATCTCGTTCAACTTGTTCGCAAAAGGAATGTGAAGGCCAGCCTTCAAGTGCTCCTCATAAATGGTGATAAACCTTGAAGGAGGGTCACAAGCCGTATTACCAACATCTGGAGCGATGTACGAGATATTTCTTTAGATATTGCATTTCTTGTACAAGGACATTATATCCTAGCTAGTAAGAATAGAAGAAATCACGGTGACACCTTGAGATGCCATGAAAACAAGGGGTGAGAAGAAGGAGAAATGGGCTTGAACAATTTGAAAAATGAAAGAGTGCAGTAATGGCAATGGGACTGTTGCTTAAATAGCCAAAACCATGAAATGGCATCATTGGGGGATACTAAAAAGGTGCACTGCATAAAGGCAATGACATGTGCCCACACCGCAAGGCATCGAGGCATGTTAGCTGCCTTGCATCTGTAATGATGGCTTGATGTTGCGCCTTTCAGTGTGGATGGATAACCCCTGACAGATTTGGATAGGTTAACCGGCAGAACAATGTAGGTTCCAATACCATGATGCTCAATTTCTCAAAGTGGCAAAAATGGCAGCGCCCAACTTTGGTGAACTCAAGGCAAGTTCAATTGATCCATGACCCAACCCGATGCCCAGGACAGACCTCTGTGAGTCAAAATCACTAGAAGACTAGGCTGCCAATAGCCCAAGCGGTCTGTTTGGCAGTTGTCAAGCAAAAAGGAGGGCGACATTTGAACGCTTCACCTACTCACATCATGAAACAAGGAAAAGAAAAAAAGGGCTTGGTAATACCATTCACTAATTCCTTTTACAAAGTACAAAACCAACAACGACAGTGGTACAATTAAAAAAAAAATACATGGAATGTTTCGTCCTCAAAATTTAACAAACCTCAAAATTCTAACAATTAAGGATATTCCTCTCAAATTTCTTTTTTGTATTCATGGATCACTTTTCTTAATCTTAATAATGTCTCTAAGGAACTTTTATTGATGAAATCATTCCAATCCTTAACACTTGATTTTCTTCGCTAAAGTTTTAAATTGAATTTCATCGAAAGACTAAATTTTAGTTCATCCTCAACAACTAATTTTGATCCCACACTTAATTCATCAGTTATGGGAGTGAGAAACATTTTCATAATTCATTAAACTCAAAGACTAAACATTCTACCGGTCATCTCTCCAACTTGCTATGAATTCTCGAATTATTAAGCCTCAATGGTCATTCAACTTGGATCTCAAATCAGATCCTGAAATCTATGGCCCATACATTCCCACTGTGCTATTCTGATCAACTATTTACTGTTATCTTAAGTAAACTGCAACTCTTAGCTAAAGATTCATATCGAACACCTAGATTACATTGCCGTTATAACCCAAAAAGATCCCAAGGATGTCAATATTTCTAAGGCAAAATCCATTTGTGACGGACCGGTTTATAGTCCACCATATATGACCTCCGTCAATATTCATACATATGACCTGAACAATAAACTTTATACAAAAGACACTTAAATGAGTGGACTTAAAATTTTACATTGGCGTGCATAGGATCGATACTGGCTGGACTTCTTAAGTCGGCCCCAAATTGGCTGGCCGAGGTTCTCAGTCGGACTTATCTTGTCCAACCAAGAATCTAGGTCGATCGGCTAGAATGTGGAACCGAAGACAAATGAGATGCCACTAGGAACCAAACCATAAAATTCGGTGGAAGCAAACCAATAACAATTTATTTTAACAACGGAATCGTTATACGTAAGTCTCAAAAAAGGCCAAAAATACATCAAGATTGGTTTTATACTGCTACATAAATCCAGATTGGCCTTCCTTCCTAGCTTGGCCGTCCAACTTCACTCTTTCTCATCCGACATAAGTTCTTAGTCATCTGAGGGAAGAAAACAATAAGGGTGAGCACATTTGCCCAACAAGGTACCCATAAACGAAAACATGCATAATTAAATAGTTTCAACCGGAATCAAATGCAACAAAATAAGAGCATTATACATACAAAACATAAACATGGGCTGAAGTCATTTTCATAAAACATAAAACATAAGCCGAAATCATTTTCATGCAAAATGGTTCCCAAAGCATGTTTCAATTCCAAAACCAAATTTTCGTAAAAAAATCAACTACATTTAAGGTCTACAACTCTCGACCATCTAAAAACGATTACATTTAAGGTCTGCAATTCTCGACCGTCATATCTCATAAATAGCTACATTTAAGATTTACAACTCTTAACCATCTCAAAAATGACTACATTTAAGGTCCATAACTCTTGACCAATAAAATGGATGCATTTATGGTCCGTAACTCTTGACTAATATATATAATAAATAACGGCTACATTTTAGGCCTGCAACTCTCGCCAACCAAATCCAATTTCATAAATCATGAGCTTCAAAAATAACTGGAGTTCTTTAAAGATGCAAATACCCGAACTTCTTCAAGGATGCAAATAACCGGAGTTCTTTAAAGCAGTAGGCTTACGTTCATAAACAGCATTAACATGCAAACACATATAACTTTATTTCAAACTTCTCATAATAAACAGAAAGGATTCTAACATTACTCAAGCATGAATCGTGGACCAAATTCCCATAGGCAAAATACAACATATGTACTGAGCATAAGAAAGCAATCCTTATGACATACTTGAAGAAAAGCATGAGAACAATGATGCTTATTAGATTTTTAAACATATATTAGCAAAAACGAAGGGTACACTTACCTTAACCTTTTCTGCAGATTTCCGTACTTATTTCAAGCGTTGGGTTTTCTTCATTTAATTCTTCTCCTACGTTTTCTTTTGCCTCTTTTATCTTTTTAGTGCTTTCTTATCAGACTTCTAAACTTACTCTTTAACTCCCAAGTCCACTATTTATAGGTAGTGGGATCAGTGAGAGTAGATGTGGATAGGTCACCTACTTTAAATATTTTGCTTAAGTCCTCTTTTTAGGAGGTTTCAGATTATCATCTTCAATCTTTTACCTAAAAGGTTCTATTGCATAGTAGTTAATTTTATACCGAAATTTTATACTGGTAAATTTGCCATATCGGTAATTTCATCCATACTGTTCATTTGTGCAAACTGGCCATTTTGCCAAACCAGGCAAAATGGTGCAACCAGCCATAATCATAATTAGCCGGTCAACCTATTGACCGATCTTTTTACCTTCAGCCAAAAAATGCATTTTCACTCCTAAAAGCACTCCAGCATTTACATCTCCGGAAACCATCTCGGGAAAATCACTCTGAATTTTCTTTTCGAAAAATCGTGTCCAGATTTCTATTTATTTTGACCGACTATCCTAACCAATCCTCTTTCTATTTTGGTCAACATTTCCTGGCTGGTCAACTATTTAATCGGCCAGTCAACAATTCTTGTCTGGCCGTCCTGCTTCCTTGGTTGATTTTCCTATTAAGGCGGTAAACTTTACTTGTGGGTCAACTTTTCTTATCTGGTCAATTTATCTTAAACAGTCAACGTCTCTTACTTTGACCATTTTGCCATTAAGATGGTCAATGCTACTTAATCAATTAATCCTTTATTAGCCAGCCAGTTACTACTCTGGCCGATTTTCATTTATGGCCATCAACTATCTTGATCAATAATATATCACTTCCTCGACCATTATCTTATACTTCCTTTGAAACTTAATAATTTTTATTATATTACGATATTCAAAAATTAGTACATTACAATTACACAAATCTTAAACACATTTTTTATTTTACCACAATGTTTAACAAAGTAACATAAAAGAAAAAACCAAGAGATGAAAATAAGAAAAGAAACTGTAACGGACCATATTCTAATCGGAATCCGGCAAAGTCCCGCCTATACAATGTTCATCAAACTAAATACAAATCTGTACTATTCACCTATATAAATATATATGCATATCACACCAACAAACACACAGGATCTAAAATCGCCACAAAATAAATGCATGACCCTAATATCATATCTCTGAATATAATGTCGATACATAGAGATGTCACTAGGTACCTAAAATCAAATCATAATAACTTACGAAAGCATATAAAATTATGAATACACAGTGGAAGCCGAACTCATTTCTTATCTATCAATATATACAAAATACATTGATCATATCCATAAAAAATATACACAAGTCCTCTATATATATATACATAACCATAAAATCCAAGTCTACAAAATGATATTCCAAATCCTCAACCTAGCCCACTAGAAATCCCTACTCCACCTCATCGGGTATAAATTCGTACTCATCTAAAGGCAAGAAAATAGTAAGAAGTGAGTCGAATACTCCACAAGGCACAAATATAACAAAGACAGTGTATTATACTTTAAAATAAACCGAGGGAATAGGATGTGATCATAATGTAGATGTATAAATGTAAACATGATCAAATACATTATTGAAATACGTTTCATTTTCATATCTTGTTTTTGATTTCCTTTAGTTACAAACATGTAGAAATTTTACTCATATTTAAGGATCAGGGTTAGTAAGTCTTACTAACTAATGGAGCAGATATCAAGAAAATGGATTGTATTCACTTCACACAATTAGAAGACCTTATGCCTCTAATTCTACTAGAGGCTAGAACATACAAAATCCGTCACATAAACCTCCACGGTAGGGCATTTTTTTTGATACCATTGTAATATTCTAAGATATGTCAGGGAATACTATCCTCTAAAATATAAATTTTGGTCCAATTTCATGATTAATTTACATAGTTTAAATTGAAAACTCTTTACAAGCATACAGATACTGATAACAGGTAACAAGTAATGGATACAGTTAACAAATATCGGATACTGATAATGGATAACAAATAACGGATATAGATGACAGATACCGGTACTAATGATGGATAACAAATAACAAAACTGATGACAGATATCGGTACTAATAACAGATAATAAATTACAGAGTCCTAATTTCTTATTGTAGATTGAAATTTCATATTCTTACAGAAACAGGTACACATTTTATATATTTAGGATATAGATACATAATTTCATATTCTTACAAATACAGATGCATATTTGGTATTCTTGTGAACTTATTCGGATACATATTTTTATATTCTTGTGAATTTAAGTTTTCGAATGACTTTAAATACATACATAAATTAAATTAAAACTT
>JAODPA010035326.1:0-12273 GCA_025585075.1 Nepenthes mirabilis | reverse complement strand
CCTCCAAATTGAAGCCTAATTTGAATTTAATTGAGCAATAAACTTAACGCTAAGCTAATAGTCGACCTTAAGAATAAATTTACGAATAGAAATTCGGATCAAAGTCGGCTAAATCTCGGCTAAAAATTGGGTCTCTCATGGGTTAGAAATGGGCGCTGAAAATCAGGGGAGGCGTCGCCAATTGTTCAAAATTGGAAAATAAAACACTTAATTCGACCAATAAAAGGCTCCAAACACAACAATGATGACATTATTTAGTTGCCTATAAATTTTAGAGGCCAAAAACGTAATGTTCATCTCGAATTTGGAGAGGGAAATCCAGAAAGGAAGGAAACCCTAGAGAATAAAGAGGAACAGATTAATACGTGTTAATTGGGAAGTAACTCATTGATATCAGTGTTATTCCACAACCTAATACCTGTCTTTGACCTTCAATGATCGTTATGTTGTTCATGTGGTCGAATTTGAGAGAAATTCAAATATGGGGCAAAAACAGGGGTTCTAGAAAATCCGAGATATTGGAGGTCTATTTCTAATGTTTGATTCGTTATTTCAACTCTAATAGTTTTATAGTGATGATATATGATGATATTGATAATCTTTATGTGTCAAATATTAACGAACAACTCAAATTTGGAAGAAAAATGAACGCAGGACCACCATGGCAAAAAATAGGGGCGAGAATGTGGTGAGAACATGGGCTTTGAATTGAATTTGAGCGACGTTTGAACGTCGGAATTGAGAAGAAGGCAGGCCAACATTGAAATCGGGAAGAAAGTAGTTCGCTCGAGCATGTCCTCTAGCAAGCGTCACGTAATAACATCTACTGCAGTGTCGTTTGATCACCCTCTCTAGCGAACGTCGCATGGCCGCCTCAAAATCAATTTCCTCGATCACCGCCTCCATCGATCATTGCGTGACCCCACCGTCGTAAAGCCCGTGCGCCGCTTCCTGAGTAGGACCATGGCCTTGTGTTGCGCTTGTTACGAGTGAATATTTCTTTCATGTGTGATCCGTGGTTTTGATACATTTTATTTAGATGCAATGTTATGGATAATGCGATTCTAGTTTCATGATGTAGGGATGTCAGTTGAGTGTATGGAAAATTGTTTAGTGAATTTCAGTTAGTCGAGATATTGTGGCCAGTTGAATATATGTTGCTTAAAAATTCATGTTTCATCTTTCTCAATATTTGATGTATGACATTATTTCTGTTTCATTTATTATTTTCACTTCTCATATATTTATCCCGTGGATAAACTGAGATGACTGTGATAAGACACTAATATATCCAGATACATGTATTTTAAAAAATATTATTATAGTATGTATTTATTTGATACTAATTCTATATATGGTGAATATGAGTCTTATTTTACGAAAGAAATCTAATAGCTATGTGACTATCGTAGTGAGATATCGTGAAATATTGACGAATAACATTGGGTTTGGATGCGTGTTATGCCACAAGTATTAGAGATTCTCTAAGAGGGGAGATGTCTTTGATGGGCAAACTTTATTGCATGTCAAATGGAAAATATTGGATGCCTTGTATGACTTACCTAGCTGATAGAAGAGTAAATATTTAGACCTTTGGTTTATAGTGACAGAATATTATTCAAAGAGTTTAATGGTCAGTTAGACTTCAAAGTGTTGTAATTCGATCAAATCTATGTGTTTAATGATCTGTTGAGATCAAATTGTTCAAGAGTTTTATGTTGTTATGCTGAGCTGATTTGTATTGGAAACAATTTACTTGAACTGTATATTCTCATTTTACCTTGTGGCTTTTAAAAGTTCTTATGTTCATTATTATTACTGTTGCTTTTATTTTGGATATAGATTGTTTGCTAAACCTTTGGCTCATTTATCATACTTCTTTATCTTCCAAATTAGTGTAGGAACTCATGAGGCTAATTGGAAGATCAAAGAATCGAGTGGACATTAGAGGTAGAGCACTTTGGAGAGTACGTATACTAAGTTTAAATTATGTTCTTGTCATAGCCGTTAGAAAAAGGTTTAAATTCAATGTATTTGATGGACTACATCTCATATTATGGTTGGTTATCTTCGTTATAGCAATTTATTATTTTAAGCTGATAACTATTCATATGATAAAATTATCTTATTATTCATTTGGAAGTCAATATTGTCTTCCAAATCGCCTAGTATTGTTTTATCATAAATTGAACAGTTCGTGACAGTTATGTTATCAGAGAGAACGGTTCAATGTGAACATTTGATGACTTAGAGGGATTAATGATGTTTTGAGAATATTAGACGATTTATTAAATGTTAAAATGTTAAATGCTTAGGACAATTTGGTTATTCTGGGTCAAGGTTGTTTGCTATGTGTGGAACTTAGAATTAGTCTATTGTCATAAAGGCCCTTCATTTAATTGGAATGTCGGGATATAATATTAATGTTAGAGGATTGGCCATAGCACCTAATGGCTTGGAGCAATGGATCTAGTTGGAGTGTGATGCAAGTCCCACATTGAAAAATTTAAAACAGAATCTTTAACTTATAAGTTTGGGAGGCTCTTCCCCTCATAGAGCATCCTTTTAAGGTGGACACTTTCCTTAGACTTATACTCGCATCAATGGTGCTTTTATTAAGACCGACCCCAACTCAAAGAGGGCTACTTGCGGAGAGTTTTGATCAAAAAAGGCTACCTACTGAGGGACTGACCTACTACTGGTGCGCCGAAGTGGAGTAAAATATCGTAGAGTAAAATTCAACCTATAAGACAGTACCAAAGATCAAAAGTTGAGGACAAGCATATATCCCACCGGTGGAGCGTTAGTCTGAATAAAGGACTCAAACAACCAGAATTTTCATGTGGGTAAATTAAAGACCCTACAGACATGATAGGCCGATTGCTAGCACTTTGTGCCAAATTCAGCCTGTCATGTCTGACAAATCGAAAATACATGGGCATTGATTGTCTATGTTCATGAGTCTTGCTAGACCATCGACAGTTGGGTACTTGCCTTCTAAGGCTTGGGTACGAGGCGGAGTCAAACGTCGCAGAGTATTAGACCACCGAAAATACTGGTGCGCTAAGATGGAGTGAAACATCGCATAGTAAAATTCAGCCTATAAGACAGTACCAAAGATCAAAAGCTGAGGACAAGCATATATCCCACCAGTGGAACGTTAGTTTGAATAAAAGACTCATACAGCCAGAATTTCCATGTGGGTAAATTAGAGACCCTGCAGACATGATAGGCCGACTGCGAGCGCTTTGTGCCAAATTCAGCCTGTCATGTTTGACAAATTGAAAATACATGGGCATTGATTGTCTATGTTCATGGGTCTTGCTAGACCATCGACAGTTGGGTACTTGCCTTCTAAGGCTCAAGTACAAGGCAGAGTGAAACGTCACAGAGTGAAATTCAGCCTATAAGGCAATCCCGCAGATCAAAAGCTAAGGACAAGCATATATCCCACCGGTGGAGCTTTAGTCTAAATAAAGGACTCGAACAGCTAGAATTTCCATGTGGATAAATTAGAGACCCTACAGACATAATAGGCTGACTGCTAGCACTTTGTGCCAAATTCAGCCTGTCGTGTTTGACAAATTGAAAATACATAGGCACTGATTGTCTATGTTCATGGGTCTTGCTAGACCACCGACAATTGGGTACTTGCCTTCTAAGGCTCAGGTACGAGACCAATCAAATGGGTCCAGTGTGGCACAATAGCTCCCTTTGCTATTGCTTATAAATACCCTTTAACTATCAGCCAAAGTATCTGAAACCCTTCGTCTCCAAGTGCACTCACTGCAGAGGAATTTCCACTCGAGTATTAAGCCATCCTTAGTGGCTTGCAAACTGAAAGGAACGCTTGATCCTCCATGAACACTCAAAGACTTGCCTTGAGGAGCCCTTTGGGCAATGATCTTTATCCAAGGTGACACTCAAGACCCCCATTGCATGCACCAAGTCTGCCTTGGTTACACAGCTAAGAGGAATCGAGCTTCTCACTGCCATCATTTCTCCACCAAGCTCCCTCGGACAACTTGGTCTCTTTGCCAATGCCACCATTAGCAGATTCCTTGTCAAGGTTGAAAGAGTAGATAACTTTATGTTCCACTTTTCGGAAATAACCAGATACTCATCGAGGCATTAAAGGGATTTCTCCAATAACACAACCTAGGACCCTTTATGTTTCTATTTGTAATGCGCAAGATACTGGCTATTTGGATCATCACTATTTCGGGTCAAACCTTCGTTTAAGTATCCATCAGGTTCTGATTGAAAAATCTACTGAAACCCCTCTCCTCCCCCCAACCCCCACCAGGTTCAACTTCACATCATTTGCCTCAAAATTTAAGTCCCTGTGCCCAGCAGCCTGAGACGAAAAAGAAAGGTCCTCATGTTAATACTCACTAATTCAGCACCATGCTACGCATGAGAAAAAGTCATCAACAAGACAGTCCTGGAATTTGTCAAGTCTCATTGTTTCGTTCAAGTAACTCAGCACTGTTTTGTTTGAGAAATTGGAGGTCCTTCATTTGCAGCTTTATGGCTTCCTTGGACAGGGGCTTTGCTGGAAACTTCTCTGGTGAGCCTTCAGCCACTTTTACTGCTTTCTCTTTGACCATCTCTTCTATTTCTGCACGTTTGACAGTGGGGAAGACAGCACAAAGAATGATTCTTATTAATCTCTCATCTTCTTCTTCCATTGGTTCATTGCCAAAACAACAAACATAAATAGCTTCAAGAGCTTTTGCAACTCGAATTTCCATGGGGATTGTAGGGGCTGCAGCCTTTACCCTGGCTCGCTTCTGCAATCCCACAAATTAAGAGTATTATGAGCAAGAACAGACTCTTCACAAAAATTCACTATTCAAGTCACTATTAGAATGTATGGGTTTCTTTTTTTCCCCAAGCATACCATAAAACTAGAGCTACTTTACATAATCACCATAATTAGTTACTATTTAATTTTCAATTTAAAGACTATATTGTGAACAAGAACAGACTCTTAACAAAAATCCACTATTCATGTCCCTATTGGAATGTAAGGGTTTCTTTTTTTTCCCCCAAGCATGACCACTATAAAACTAGAGCTACTTCACATAATTACCATAATTTGTTACTATTTGATTTTCAATTTAAACACTAGATATATTTTTTTTCTTTTTCTGAATATCACATCCCATGATCATTTTCAGTTGGAACTCTACTAAAATGCCCAATTTGCTCATCATACTAACCACCACATGTTTTGATATTAGTAGAGGAAGAGTGGTGGTATTTTTGTCTTTACTCACCAAAATTTGACTAAATATGTGATAGAAGGTGATATGGTGAGAACAAAGATAATTTTAGTGGTGGTTAAATGAAAAACAAGAATATCAGTGGTTATGTAAAAAAATTGCTAATTTCACAGTAACTATTTATTAAAAAAGAACTTACTCTGATTAGGTTGTTTTCACTTATCCACCCACATTTCCATGTTTTTAACATGGTCAGTATTTTTATTTCTTCACTTACCACCTGCAAGTTCTATTAACTTCCGTTACAATTTTTGCCAATTTTTGTTACTTGTTTTCTTCAAATAACAAAAATATCTTTGTATGGTTTCACATGCTGAAAAACATATATTAAACTTGCTGGAAAAAATTTACAACTTTCACTGTAAATTGTGTAAAGGTGACAAATCAAAAGGCAAAGAACATGTAGGCGGCAACTCAAAAGAAATAAGATTGTGGTTATGTGAAAAATATGGAACATTTATGTGATTAAGAGGATAAAAATACTCTTTTTGATCAACATAATTATACTGGTCTAAGCATTAGTACTAATAAGTATTTGCGAAGCCATTAATCTACTTTCCCCTACTTCTGACAATGGCTTACACTCATCTTTCTTTTGTTCAGGAGACTATTGGAGGACAATCAAGGTAAGCAAGGGCCAAAAAGGGCTTGGGAATTAGGATATCTTCTATTATAGAACAGCACATAGGAAATACGGACACTTCCTCTGGGAATCATATCAGTCTGAGTGACATATTCAACAACCAGTATGCACCAGACACATTAAGAATTCGGTTTTTTTTTTCCCTTAACACAGGGTACATGCTGAAGACATATTTCAACACATCAATTTTCAAAATATTAATAGACTTACGTTTGTGGTAATTAGCTAAAATATCCAAAACATAGTTTCTTGTTGAAGAGAACAAGCTATTTTAACCAATTACTTAAAGAAAAATAGAGAGTGAGCTTATAGTGATCTAGTGTTCTGGGTGAAAACGTGTGTTCAGAGCCAAGTGTTCTGTGATAGGCATTGTGCAGCAAATTCAAGAACAGGAATGCAACAGGAAAATAGAGGATTGATGACCTACAACTTAGTCTTCCTTTATCATAAAAGTGTATGTCATGGTGAAATGTCTCACCCAACACCCTCCCCACCAACAAAGGTATTAAATGAGGGCATGTGATGCAGAGTAAAATTAGTGCTGTCCATTGATGTCATGACCACAGACAGCCATAGAAGTCTGCTCATGGTGACGGTTGATTAAGATGAGTCAAGGAAGTCCTACTGGATGGACTGAAAGCTGTATTTATGGTATGAGGTGTTCAATCTGTCTTCAACTACCGTAGGTTTCATTTGGTTTATCCGCAGGTTCCAACTCCTTTAATTTTCTACTCCTTGGATGAACTCTTTTATCAAAGAAAATCAAACGTCTTCTTACTATGACCTTTTGGTTCCAAATGGCTCCTTATGATATCCCACAAATTTGCCCTTATCAAACCTTGCTTCCAACTTATCTGTTTTCAACTTCTTTATGATAGTCAGGCTTGGCTTAGTTCCATACCACTTTAGGAATAGACTTAGATGAAACCATATTTAATATGTACAGCGTACACAAAGGTCACAAGTGAATATCCCAAGAAAGAGTTTGGATTTTCTGTATAACTCTCTATGGATCCCACCATGTCCGGAATGCACAATTTCTTCCTTCATAAATTTTAGTTAAAATGTGTTCCTGGTGGAGTCCATTGTGAGGCTATATCTTGTTCTTTGAGATAATCAAGCTAGGAAGTAATCTAAAAACCTTAATGGCCTTTCATGCTTATGCCAACCTCACTTCTGAATCCCTGAACTTTTCAAAGACTTTCATATTGGTGTTTCTTAAGACACAGACCTAACCATGACAAACCATTAGTTAAGGTAATAAATACACACGCCCCATACATTTTCCTTTTTTAGTTGATGTGCTTCATAATCATGTCATCATGACAGATGAGGAACTGCTTAAGCTAGCTGCGTTTTCCCCAGGACATTTGAGCCACCAACTTCAACCACGTTGGCCCATTTAATTAACATTGCCACCAGAATTGATGGTGTATGATTGAAATCATTATTTCTTATGCAATTTAATCACAGTCACACACACCCTCGGTTTTTTCTTGTTCTTCATCCTGGCATTTGAATCAAAACTCTACAAAATATTTGAACAAATACAGCTAACAAGAAAGAATTTTTCAGAATAGAACTAACCTCTCTTGCTTCATTCATCATGGCAATAAAGTTCTGTTCTTCAAATTCGATGTCATTAGAGATCCGAAGCCTTGCTACTCCCTCCAGAATTTCTTCAGATTTGAGCAGACCTGCACCAACAGCTGCTACCCAACAGCACAATAGGACATACAAAGAGTTCCCCACCTGCTCATAATAAACCCCAATTAAACTCCAGCATCACAAAACCATTTGAGTTTGGTGAAATGAATTTTTAGTTCGGTGAAAAAAGACTACAAAAGCATCTATCCAAAAATGGATGAAGTGCTGTTTTAGTTTGAGGTCTTTTCTTTTCTTTTTTCCTTTTTTATAATGTTTTATTAGTCAACTCCATCAAAATAAAAAATTTGCAATTTTCCAACTTCATTTAACCTATCATCAAAACAATCACAATTAAATCATGTTTCACAAGAGAAGGGCCTAATACTTGCATACAGTTGGCTAACTACTTTCTTCCACCCGGGATATGCACTCAGATATGCTTAAGTGGCGAAAGTACAAAGGGAATATCAGCAATTCAACATTTACCAAAGCTTTTAGTTGCTCAAACAACTTTTTGTTCTTTTGTTTTCACAATTAAAAATTATTCAAATCAAAAGGTAGGGCTCAATAAAGTTGAACTTAGAAACTAGATTGTAGTTCTAAGAAATATGTGTCAAACGCATACAGAGAAAGAACCAAAGGAAACCTGCAGAAAACAACTTTTTTTCAAAACTCACAACCAATTAACAATCGAAGTAAGTGTGAAGCGTCTAGCCCAAAACCAAATATCATTCAATGTCAGACAAAATTCAGCAGCCTTAAGATGGGAACATCATCAACAACATCAAGTAAAAGCATTTAGAGCAACCTCAACATCATAATTAAAACAACTCCAAGAAGAGCCTACTAAAAATATATAACCCAAGATCAAAGAACATAAACAACTTTAATCTAATTGAACTCTAAAAGAATTCAATAACAAATTTTTTATGGTAGTTTTTAAAAATATTTGTCATTTGGGTGTTTGTTCAAAACATATTACGAGAAGGGTGCTTTTTCACAGGTAGGAGAGAGGGGAGAAAGCGTAGGGAGGGTGACATCAATTCGGAGAGAGAAAGAATGGGGAGAGGAGCGCAATTTGCATGGAGAGAAATCGTTGGGAGGAGGCATGATTTGAGGAGAGATATATCATGGGGGGCAATTTCCAGGAGGGGAGATTTGGGAGATAATGGGATCATACATCTCTCTAGGAGTAGGACTGTATTTCTCGTAACTATTTTTATTGTTGAACTTCCTAAAGGCAAAAAAATCCATAAAGAATAAATGGGACTCAAGTTGTAAATCGATAGGGAAAAGCTAGTGGCTTGTTTCATAGTCTAAGTCTTCAGTTAGAGAAAGGAATTGATTTGTTTATTTCCCAAACTGTGAAGTTAACTTCCATTTGAGTTGGTTTGAATTGGCCTAGTTTGGAGCTTCAGATTGAGCAGTTAGATGTGAATATTGCTTTCCAAAAGGGTGATTTGGATGGTCGGCTAGAGGGGTTTGAGGTAACAGGAAAAAACATACATGATTTACTAGTTGAAGAAGAATACGGATGGTTTGAAATCTACTCCTCTGAAACATTACAAGGATATCAACCCCTTCATAGTGGGTCCTGGCCATACAAGAACAAATGACAGTCATTGTGTACTTAGAAAGTTCCCTTATGGAAAGTTCTGCTATTTTTCTAGTATATGTGGGTGATATGCCAATAGTAGGACACAATGCTACAGTGTTAGTAATATGTAACATGATTTGTTTAAATCTTTTGCTATGAAGGATCTTGGCATGCACAACCAATATCAATTACACAATGTACTCATGACAAAGAGCTAGGAAGTTGTGTTGTCACAAGAGAAGCATATTACAGTGGGTTTTGGAGAAATCTGATATGCACCATGCTAAATCAGGTACCACAATTTGTTAGTATCTTTAAACTAAGCAACAAGTCTGTCCATCCACACCGGAAGAAAACTAAGATATTGCATCGATACCTTATTCCTCTACAATTGGGATTTTGATGTATTTGATTGGTCGCACTAGGCCACACATTGCTAATGCAGTTGGTTTGGTCAGCAGGTTTCTTTATAATCCTGTTATCAGAGATAAAAATATCTAGCAACTCATATTGATTTCAACCCTTCTGGCACCAATATTTTTCAATCTGAGAAAAAATCATGACGCCTCCATATTAGCACATTTCAATTAATCTGTTGATATTTGAAAATATCAGCCGATAAATCTGCCACTTTTTAGCATACCAATTACCCCACCTTTAAGCCCCACTATCCAAAGTCCCCCAAGCCTTTTCTCTCTCCTCTGCTCACCTCTTCTCTTCTTTTCTCTTCATTCCTCTCTTTTAAAAGCCAAATTTCACTAATTTTTCCTGGAAATGATGGTTGAACTGGTGGATCTGGTCCTTGGGTCCTAGAAACGGTTAAACTAGGACTACCATCAATTCCTTCATGTGCTTTGCTTAGTGTGACAAGAGGGCCCCTCCGAATCCCCAGTGTTGATAACCGCTAAAGGACTTCACACATCACTTTCTGCAACTTATTATGGGTCTACCTCAACTTTTAATTTCTTCACTTAGGCCCTCCTCTATAAAAGGAGAACTAGCCAAGGGGAAAGAAGGTCCTAGAGGGAAAAGGATGAGGAGAGAAAGCGCCCCAACAACGGACTCAGAAAGAGAAAGAGGGTGGATTTTTAGTACTCTCACAGTCTAACTCCACACTGTCCGAGCCTCAACAACCAATCGCCAAGGATTTTTCTATAGGAAATCCGTCCAAACAACACCACCAACAGGTCCAAAGTATTGGTTGGAAAGATGATCCACTAGGAGAACATTGAGTTCCTCTCAGATAACCAACCTGCCACCATACTAATCCTAGATCCAAAACCAGTGTAGGCCTAGAGGGCCATGGGACAGAGTTGGACCTTAAGGTAAAACCCATCAAACTTCCCAACACAAAGACTAATGGCTTGGATAAGCTTGTGCCTTTACACTCAACATACCGAGTCTAGTAAATATTTCCTCCTTATCTTTTCGGTATATCAAAGCATTATATTTATTATGTCTATTATTTAAAACATTTTATTAACTTAAGTATTTTTTTCCAGTACGTATCAAAAACATTTCTCCAAGAAATGAGTTTGAAGCAAAATGACCATCTGGCTTATTGCAATTGTCAGAATGCTTGGGAAGTAAGAAAGAACACCACATAATTGTCAGACTGATCATATTGAAGAGAGAAGCCACTGGCTTTGCTTGGCTGTTGATAAGCGAATGATATAGATGAAAAATATCTATGTTAATAGTACCATGACCAAGGTTGCGACTCAAGAAAAGTGTGAGCTATGCATTGGGTTGGCTGGCATGAACTCAAGGTAAACTACTGCCTACTGCATAATGATTCTTCTTCCACATTGTCTGGAGGGGAAGAATTGTCATAATATTTAGACAAGCCCAACACAAAATTAAAAAAGTAATAAGTGGGGTACTATTAATTTGTGATGTGCGGTTCTGAAAAAGAAAAATGAGGAACACAATTTTCTTTTGCCGTCAACAACAAGGGAGCAACGTTTTGGGAACTTTTCCCTAGATGGTAGAATCATAAAAAACTACAATATTCAAAGTGGTAAATCTACCAAACTGTTGGGTTTTGCATAAACACGAAAATTTCATATGATTCCCAATTTGGTAGTGCGATTGCTTTTTAAACTTTATTATATTTGCTCCGATAACTGTATACTCAAGTTAATCAAAAACTTGAGTGACACTGTATTTGCTCACTGGATATCGTGAATTATTTTTTGCAGTTCGCCCCATGGTTTTTTCATACACACTAGGGGGTTTTCACATAAATCAGGTATTCTTATTGTGCTTTCTGATCTAATTTATTTTAATGCTTGATTAATGGCATCCATGTCAATTGTCTGGTCTAGAGTCAATATTAGAACCTCAATTTGTCACTTGCAAATTTTAGTATGCGCTAGTTTTTTTCCCCCGCCTAAGAGTTCGTATCAAAGCGGCCCCCATATCCTGACACAAGAAAGCAAAACTGATAGCCAGAGTTTCAACGCCCAAAATCTGGGCTAAATTAACCTATGAAGTTAGCGAACACCATTTTACAGTGACCGAACGTGGAAGTTCAAAACCTAGCAATGGAAAATTTCGTCAAATTTTCGTCTCTAATTACTACATTCAGACACCCGTTAAAGACAGAAGACAAATATATGGAAATTGCTATGTTTTACCTGTCCACGGCGATCTTGAAATTCATAGAAAGCCCTAGAATCCATGATTGTGCACTTTTTTCCCACCCTCCTCCTAAACTCGGCAAAATCAATGATATCCCCACCAACGCCGCCTTCATCACTCATAATCCGAGCAATGAGGCCAATAACAGGCAGGGAGCCGATGATTTTGTTGGTAAAACCGGAGAGCGAATTTGTGTTGTCAATATAAGATTTAATGGAGAAGACCCCATGAAATCTAAATCGGCTGCTCGGTCTCAAGGATACGTGAATAATTTGGGGGAAAGTCAGTGAAGCATTTGAAGATGGGCTGTTGATGGTTGCATAGAATTTTTTTGCAGAGAACCGAGTAGGTAGGTTCGTGTGAAGAGAAAATGGTGAAGTGGGTGTGGCAGCAACCATGGCTTTTGAGAGGTTGAAGTTAATTTCATTTCTTATCACATAAACATATATTAAATT
>JAODPA010035315.1:0-12272 GCA_025585075.1 Nepenthes mirabilis | reverse complement strand
AAGTACTTTTATCAGATTAAAAATTTGACCAAATTTGGTGAGAAAGTAAACTGAATTCTCATTATATATTACAAATATAAGTCAAATTTAGATGTAGTGTTTATTTTATAGGCTTGAATAATAATATCTTACTAATCGTTGATGCGCCCTGGATTCGAGTTAATGATGGATTAGGGTGCCACTAGGTCCTTAGATTGAATAGAAGTAGGCTTGGTATCTGTACTTTTTTGTCTGAATTTTACACATTATAACTCAAATACGAGAGGTTAAATGATTGACAGGACTCACTTTTTAATATATCCTTCGACATTCAAATCAATAATTTTTCTAAGAAAAAAAAGATATGAAAACAAAAGTAGACAAGTGATGATGCAATGAAGGGGGTTTTTAACTCTAACTCAGAAGTTACACTCGGCGTGGAATGGCTTTGATGGCGATACACTCGTGGGGAGCGGCTTTGACATCATGAAGGCGAATATTATGAAGGAATTCTTAGGAAGTTCCGGGGACAAAACGTGGATTCTAAAAGTTTGAGGGCTGAATGCATGCGGATGCCAACATCTAAGGGTCAATATTAGCATCAGCGTGGGCGTTGGTGTGAGCCTGTCCTTGAAGTCTGTCATAAGGACTTTTGATAGCCCCATGGCTAGCTCAGTTTCACTTGGGCGGTAAGGCTGGCCGCCAACTACCCTGCACAAATTCGGTGGGTTGGTATGAGGATTGCGAACGCGAAATTAGGTAATTATGATCAGTCGAAGGGGATTCCTTCCTTCATTAAAAAAATGCTATATGCGGAAAATATTGGAATTACCATTATGGGGAATATGTTGAGTTGAAAATTGTAATTCCTAGAGAGATCACGATTTAGGACAATATTCAAAGTTTTGACCAGTTAAGGCAAGTGATCTTCAATGCGTAGGAACAAGGTTGTGGGTCGTCCAACTTGGGCCATAGCCAGTCAACTAAAGTGTTGCCCTCGGTCAATAGAAGCATTGACAAATCTCTTAGCCAGTGGGCCAACCGCCTTCTGAGCCGGCCTATTTTTATTGGCCCCATCACTAACTCCCAATGTCAAGAGGTTCGAATTTTCAACTCCCAATATGTTCATAATGAGATGTGACATGCTGTGTCGTCTTCCCCTTTCTGCTCCTTCCCTAGGTCATCCTTAGATTCCCCTTTTATTGTGTATGGTGTGATTTCTTTGCGTCCGCAATTTCCAGCTACCAGCACTGGTGGGAGTTTGCTTCTAACGTTCGATGGCATCATCTTGAGACACACTTGCAATATGCTTTGGTTACCTATTTTCACCTAGGAGGTCGCTTTGGTCACCCCTTTTCGTGCTCATTCTCAACCCATGCCTGTTGTTATTTTTGAGTGGGGCGAGGCTTTTCTTTCTCTCTACCTTCACCTTAGGCGATAGCTTGCCTCTAGAACGGGCTTGGGTGTCTTGAGAACAGATATCTCTGTAGTCTCACCTTGCTACTAGTATGGTTGGTGGCAGATTCTCTCGCTCAAGGCTATTTTCTCTTTATCATGGGGTGAAACTCTCCTTACCCTTTCGCTCCCTCTTCGTGGCAAGTTCCTGCTCTGACTCCTGAAGTGCTATTCTTGGGGCCCTGCTTTGTCGCTTGTTGGATGCAAGCTAGTCTTTTGCTTGGGTTTTTTTTTCTTTTGGCAACGAGCTTATCTCGGAACTTTTGTTGTATGCCAAGATGGATTTTGTGTCCGTCATCCGATTGGAGGCTAGTTTGGGTTGTTGACTAGTCAAACCAGCTTATTGCCGGACTGGGCAACTGAGCAGGCGGCAAGTCAGAACCGGACTGGATCATTAACCAGTCAAACCGACAAGTCACTAAACTGTGTTACTGATCGGTTAGCCAAACCAGAGCCGAACTAATTTGTTGACCGCCAAACCAGCCAAGAGCCGGAATGGGTAATTGACCAATCAGTCCAGTTGGAATCCAGAATCGGTCGCCTACCTGTCAATCTGACTCTGAGTTAATCATGTCTGCCCGCCACCAGTTTGGTGTCCTCAATAAGTAGAGTGTAGTGGCCTGGGAGGTTATGTCGTGCTAATTTCTAACCGTCCTGTTCTACCATGTGTCTGATGTCCGTACAGTGGCAGGTCACCATTAATGACGCCAAATGATTGATGTGCCCAAACGCCTTCTGGTGCTGATGCGTGTTAGGCCATTATGCGCACCCCTTTTCGAGGTGTGGTTTCGAAATTTGAATGGCATCCCTTATAAAAGGATACCACTTTGCCACGCTACTTCACCTCTCTTCTTCTCCTCGAGTTGCTTCCTCTTTTGCTTTTTTGCAACTTGTTATTTCTCGTTTTCATTGCCTCCAAAGTCAATCTGATTGGTTCTATCTTCACTGTCGCCGATATTTAGCTATTGTATTTGCAGTACGACATTCCTACTGCCATTTTGTATGCTGTGCTAGGAGAGCACGATAGGGCCTGTTTTTCTTCGGAGGGGTCTATTACAATTTACAATGCTCGCTTGCAAAGTGGCCTACGCCTCCCCATCTCGAGGGAGTTGTTCGAGATCTTGTTGGCCCTTGGAGTCCCAATTGCAAGGTTCCACGTGAATGCCATCAGGTATTTGTGCTCCTTGTGTATATTCCTTCGTCACAATGGGAGGGCATTGACAGCAGTGGCGGTGAAGATGATTTTTCAGTTCTGCCATAGTAGGGATTGGATCTTGTTGTCCCCTCGAGAGCTGTACAAAGGGGGGTGATTTTTTATTCTGTCAAAAACTAGAAAAATCGATGCTTTTTTTAGGGTCTCTCGCAACTGGCCCCTATCTAAGGATTGGGATAACGTGCCAGTGCCCTCAACCGGCAAGGCCTCGCATGAGGAGGCAGAGTCCACCAAGTCTCTAACGAAGTAGGTCCGGTTGAATCTGGACAAATTAAAGAAGAACCACCTCCTGTCCCCTGAGGCATTCGCACTGGCTCGGTGGTGTCCCCCCTTAGCAGGTATAGGGATCACCTCTTCTTCGTCAGCCAACCCAAGAGGAAGGCTGGAACCTTGTACATCAGGCACCCATTTGACAGTCTGTCTCAACGGCAGTCCATATCTTCTCTGGCGTCTTCTTCATCTTCCACAACCCAAGGTATGCCCATGGCCGAGTGGATGCAGGGCATTGGTGAGTCATTGAGAGGCTTGGCTCCTATTGCACCATCAGATACCAACACCATTGAGGTCGATGCCGCAGTAGCCTTTGTCAGCGAGCAACCCATTCCCATGAGTGTTTTGCGTGAGCTGGTAATAGAGGAGCTGTTTGAATTGTGTGGGGAGCCAGCCTGGGCCCATTAGGAGGCCCATCTGGAGTCCCAACAAGTAGTCCAATTGGAGGCTTAACAAGCAGGCCTTAGGGAGGCCCTAGAGGAGGCCCATTTGATTGTTTAGCAAGAGGCCCCACAAGTGGCCCAACCGGAGGTCCCTACTTCTTCTCTGTCGAAGCGAATGGTGCCCAGCTTTTCAAGTGAGTCTGTCAGAGAGGAAACGGGTGATTTTAACCTCTTTCCCTTGTTCTATTCATCAGACGACAAGATGATACATGTCCTGCAAACATGCTAGTACCAGTAGTCATCCTGGATCTGGATGCTGGAAAAAGAGGTCCACTATCTGACCTAGACAAGGGTCAACTTGAGCATCATGGAAAAGATGCAGGGCCAAGTAGATGCCGCCACCTCTAAGGTTCAGTAGTACTGGGACCATGTGTTGAGTCTTGAGCTTTAGCTTTCCGAGAACCTGGGGGAGCTACAGAGATTCAAGGATGCCTTGTGGATGGCCAAGTAGGATCGTACTGCTCTCTGGAGCAAAAATGTCAGACTTGGAGCCGAGCTGATAATACAATTTTGCTCGGAGGAGGTGGGCTAGGTTCTGAATACGAGATTTCTATAGGGCATTCAGCTATACTGGCGGATCGCCTTCCTTTTCGACCCCTCCTCCTTTTCGGCCGGTATTTTTGATCAAAGGAACAGGGCTACCTAACACCAATCTAACCTGACTGACTTCATTGACAAGGAGGGGCCCTTGTCACGTCCTCCAGCCAACCCCCAGTCTGAGGGTCACCGTCCTCTCATTTTTTTCTCCTTTTTTATATAATAGTGCCTATATAGTGTAAATTTTTGACAAATAAAGGAGGATTTTCCCAATCCTCACCATAATTTTTATGCTCTTTGTACAGCCTTGCTTACATATCGTTATTTGCCAACTAAGAGTGTTTGCTGTTGCAATCGAGTTTTCTAAAAGAGTTAGGGTTTCCGCCTATGTGCAACCGCGTAACCCGTTAACCATCATTGACTGACGATGCTCATCCTTATTGAGAGAGTCGCCGCATGCGTGCTGTAAAGCCCCATAAGGTTTTGGTACTCGATGTGGAACCAAGGTTTAAATTTGACCGTGTATGGGCCACTCAATGCCGGGCATCCTAAGTTACTTGACTTTCATTCGACATCACACAGGCATTCATATGGACAAATAAAGAGAAAATGACAATTAAGATTAGAAAAGGCAAACAAATCGTTATATTAAACGTGATACAACTTTACATGCATGCTCGATAATATATGCTCGACTTACCTAAGTTCAGTAAGAGATTACTGGTAGTACTTTTTTAAATGGATGGTGTTCCAAATCTTTAGGACCAACTTGCCATTCTGAACCCGAAACTTGCATGCCTCATTTTGTAGGATAGTCAAAACGAGGAAATGGCCCTCCCAGTTGGGGGAGTGATTGTTCCTATTAGTATTCTTACTTGTGGCTTCTATCTTCGTAGGACCAGGTCTCCTACCTTAAACTATCGAGCCTTCACCCTCTTATTATAATACCGAACGATCTGCTACTGGTAGACGGCTATGCACATCTTAACTAAGTCCCGCACCTCTTCAAACAGGTCAAGGTGCTTCCTAAATCGTTGGTAGTTACTGAGCAAGTTGAATCCCTCAACCCGGAGGTCAGGCAATCCGATCTCGACTAGGATAATGTCCTCAATTCCGTGTACAAATTAAAATGCGTCTCACGTGTCAGTTCCTTTAGTATCGTCTAGTAGGACCATAGTACTGAAGGTAGCTCGTTCGCCCACGAGCCCCCAGTGCTTCTAACTTAGCCTTTAGCCCGTGTAGTAGGGTTCGATTAATAACTTCTACCTACCCATTTGCTTGTGGATAAGTTACCGACGTATAGACCAATCGGATGCCCAAACTGGTATAATATTTAGTGAAGTGCTTGTCGATAAATTGAGTTTCGTTATCAACCACGATAGCCTCAAAAACCTTGAATCTGCCGAACAAATTTTGTGGCATTCTGTTCGGTGATTCAAACTAGTGGGGATATTTCGACTCACTTTACGATGTAGTCGATACCCACTATGACAAACTTTCTTTACTTGGACGTGATGAAAAATGGGTTGAGTATGTCAAGCCTCTATTATGCAAATGACCAGGGTGCCTAAATGGTCCTCAACTTCGTGGGAGGCCAATGGGGCACGTTGCCATGGATCTGGTAGTTTTCACATCTCTTTACAAAGTCTATGGCATCCCACTTCATCGTCGGCCAATAGTAGCTTTGGCACGTTATCTTGAAGGCGAGATTCTTACCCTCAACATGTGATCCGTAGATGCCGAGGTACACCTTACTCAATGCGTAGTTAGCCTCTTTTGATGTGAGACATCGCAAGTACTGGGTGGAGTACCTTCGATGGTACAACTTTTCATCCATGATGGTATACTAGCCAGCAATCTTTTTTATATGCTTAACGTCGTCCGAGTTATCCAGTAGGGAGTCGTCCTCAATATACCTCTAATAGAGTGATATCCAGCTTTCACCATCAAAGACCGACAATGCTTTTGGCTCCTCTATACTTAGAGAAGTCAAAACCTCCCGCATGTCTCTAGAGTACTGCTCCGGGCTTTCGGCCACAGCTATCCTAACAAGCTAGTAGGCCTTCTAGTTGTCTGCCATAGGGATGTGTATCATCTTAACCTTGCCAAACTTTCAAACCATATTCCTTGCTTTAGTGAGGTATTTTGCAGGTAGTGGACTCGACACCTCAAAACTTTCAAGGATTCTGTTGACAATTAGCTCTGAGTCGCTATGGACGGTTACATGCCTTGCTAAACATTCCTTTGCAAGCCGTAACCCCGCGAGCAGAGCCTCATATTCGGTAATATTGTTGGTTGCTGGAAATCCAAGTTTTAAAGAGTATCTCATCTCCAGTTCGTTGGAGGTCCTTAGGATCACTTTGGCCCCACTGCCGGAGTGGGTCGATGACCCATCCACATGGAGAGTCTAGCTCGGACCTTCAGCTCGACGATCAGCATCGTTAGAGTGATCGATGTCCGAAATCGGGGTTGTGGTTTCGACAATGAAGTTGACCAAGACCTGCACCTTTACGGGTGGCTTGGGCTTGAATTTTATGTCAAACTCATCCAATTTGACAGCCCACTTGATTAGCCATCCTAACACATTGGGTTTCTATAGGATTCCCTTTAATAGCTAATCAATTAGGATAACTATCTTGTATGCTTGGAAGTAGGGCTATAGTTTCCTAGTTAAAAAGATGAGTGCTAGTACGACCTTCTCATCATGCACATATGGGGTCTCAGTGCCCGTCAATATTTTGCTGATGTAGTAGACCGGTAGTTACACATCAGACTCCTATCGGATTAAAACGAAGCTTAGTGCCGCCTCTAAACTGCCAAGTAAAGTTACAACTCCTCGCCCTCTTTCGGTGATGTCAGAAGAGGAGGATTGGCCAGGTACCCCTTTAGTTCATCAAAGGTGGTCTGGCAATCGGCTATCCACTAGAAATCATTCGTCTTAAGCCCTCTCAATGCTTTGAAGAAAGGGAGATATTTGCTTCCGAATTTAGTTAGGAAGTGGGAGAATGTTGCAAGCCTCCCAATCAGCCTTTGGACTTTTTTACATTCTATGGCAAGGTCATGTCCATGATAGCCTTTATTTTCTCAAGGTTTGCTTTAATCCCCCATTGAAAAATGATGAAACTAAGGAATTCACCTGATGACAGTCCGAAGATGCATTTGGCCCGGTTCATTTTCATCTGATGCGCCCAAAGTACCCCGAAAGCCTCACTGAGGTCGCGAGTATGGTCATCGATGGTCTTACTTTTGATGAGCATGCCATTTACGTACACAACCATATTTCAGCCTATCTGGGCTTAGAACATTTTATTCATGAGCCGTTGGTGCATGGTGCCTACATTTTTCAACTTGAAATGTATAAACTTGTAGCAATATGTTCCCCGATCCGTCATGAAGGAAGTATGCTCATCGTCCTCGAGATTCATTGGAGAGCTAGTCCATAAAACTGAGCAACTAGTGCCCGAAAGTGGTGTTGATGAGAAGGTCGATTCTGGATAGCGGGAAGCTGTCCTTTGGCACACACCTTGTTTACTTCAGTAAAGTCGACACACATCCGCTACTTTCCATTACTTTTTTTGACAAGTATGACATTGGAGAACCAGTCTGGGTACTCGACCTCTCTGATGAAGCCGGAGTCAAGAAATTTCTTGACTTTCTCCCGGATGGCGATGAATTTTTCGACTGAGTGGTTTCACTATTTCTGTCGGATGGGACTGTGGTTCAAATCTAGGCTCAACTTATAGATCATAATTTCGGTCGAGATTTTGGGCATGTTGGTCGAAGTCCATGTGAAAATATCAGAGTTCTAATAGAAGAAAGTGACCAGCCGATTTCATAAGGACCCGATGAGTGAGGCCCCTATTTGCATGCATTTCTCCAGATCTCTAGGATCCAAGGGGATGTGGTCGGTCAGCTTGCCGGCTTGGGCCTACTGTAGAGTTGCTAAATCTCTATGATCCAAATCGTCTACCTGCTGGTCCGGAGTGGTTTGGGCAACCTCGGATAGGATGCATGACCGGCCAGTCACCTAGTCGCCCAACACCTCCTCGACGCTGTAAGCCGTGTGAAATTTCATTTTCAAGTGCGTGATTGACGTCATGGCACCAAATGCAGTCAGGCATTGTTGGCCTAGGATGACATTGTAGATCAAAGGCAGATCAACCACTAGAAACGTTAGTAAGCGGCATGTCATCCTGTGGTGTGTCCACAGGGTAACTTCCAACTGGATTGTTCCTTAGGTGGGTATTGGGTCGTTGTCCGACCCATAGAAGGGCCCTTTGGGAAATCGTAGCTGACCCCTTTTTAGTCCCAATTTAAAATAAGCATCCATGTAAAACAAATTATATAAATTTTTATAATCAATAAAGACTCGTTTTAACTGATAGTCGACAATATCATTTAAAATAAGAGCGGATACAACTAGATAATTGGAGTGGGGAGTCATTATATGTGATATATTCTCTTTGTTAAAACTAATGATATCGTCTCTAACTTTTATCATTGGTTTCTTCAAAGCGATCCTGGGCTAGTCTGACAGGTTGTTAGGCCAAGTTGCCACCATATTAACCACTCCGACGGTGATTCGATTTCTCAGCTGCTGTTGTTCAATCATTTCCTCACCTGCCCCATCGAGCCCTTACTCTAGGTTCCGTGGGAACTTAATTAGGTGTCCCATCTGGATAAATTCTTCAATTTCTCTTTGTAGGGTTCGGCAGGTCTCTGTGCTATGTTCTTGGAGATCGATAATAGTGATAATAATTAGCCTATTGTCCTCCATCAAGGTTCTTGACCGACTTTGGCTATTTCACAAATTTCTCGTCTCGGATCTGCATAAAAATATTAACTCGAGAGTCATTCCGGGTTCAAGGATCTGAACTCCCTTCGGGCCCCTGCCTCTACTCTGGGTTGTTTCCTTGGATCCCGGGAGTTGAAGCGATCTCCGTTTCTATTTCTCCCTCCTGGTGGCCCCTGGTTGAGGGGGTCCCTGCTTGCCAAATACTTAGCCTCATTCGCCTCTTTGGCTACCATATAAGATCGGGTGATGACCTCGATTTCGCAAATGGTCTAGAGATCCTTGTAGGCTAAATGTTTAAAAAATTTGCTCGGCTCCAGGGTGGATATGAAGGTGCTCTGTTTCACTTCATCACTCAACCTGGGTGTCCAGTGGGAATCTGCAGTGAACCTAACCAGGAAGCTCCTCAGACTTTCGTTTGACCCTTGTTTGATACGGGAGAGGTGCCAAGGCTACCTCTCTTCCCTCCAGTTGGAAGAGAATTGGGTCAGGAAGCTATTCACAAACTCTTGAAACGTCTGGATTGAATTTGGCAACATGCGATAGAACTAAATTTAGGCAACCCGTTTCAAGGTCCAGTAGAAAGCACAGGCACATAGCTGCCTCACCCGGGCCCTAGAAGCTCAGTAGGGTACGGAAGTGTGTAGGTGGTCCATCAGATCAGTGTTTCCGTTATAAGACTCTAAGGTTGGCATCTTGAACTTCTGAGTGAGCAACTGCATTCGAATTTTCATTGTGAATGGCGATTGTCTCAAGTCTGCGCATCGTTCAGCAGTGTCTCCCTTGAATATGTGCTGCCATATTTTTTTCACTCGCTCTTCTACTCGAAGGGAGACTACAACTCTTTTTGCGTTGAGGTAGGTCCTCAACTCTATGTGGTTTGGCGAGCAGCATGAGGCCTGCCGACTACTACCAACGACCGACTGGATGTTGCACGAGGCCCCCTCTCGAGCCGATGACCTCTACTCGTCACGTGAGTAACAGGAGTTAGCGCCTACATGAACAATGCCGATTACTCATCCACATGGCTACTCGCAGAGGGATCATCACCATGGGGGACAATGTCCTTGGTCGGAGCATTGGTGTGGCTTTTATTATTAACCATGTCTACTGTGTAGATGGTGGTGAGGCTTTTCATTTGCTTTTCCACAAACGGTACCAATGATGCACCCTAGATTCGAATTGTTGACAAATTAGGGTGTCATTGAGTCTTCAGGTTGAGCAAAAGTGGGCATGGTCCCCATAGTTTTCGGTCTGAATCATGTACACCACAACTCAAAAATAAGAGGTTAGAGGATTGGTGGGACTTACTCTCCAATACGTCTTTCGATGCTCAAGTCAATAATATTTCTTAGGAATAGAAAGATGCGGTAACAAAAGTAGATAAGTGATGATGCAAGGAAGGGGTTTTTTCAGTCTAACTTGGAAGCTATGCTCAACGTGGAGCAATTTTGGTGATGCTGCACTCATGAGGAGTGGGTTTGATGTCATGGAGGTGAGTATTATGAAGGAATTCTTAGGAGGCTCTGGGGACAAAGCACGAATTCTAATGGTTTGAGGGGTGAATGTGTGCGGATGCCAATGTCTAAGGGCCAATATTAGCATCAGCGTGGGCATTAGTGTAAGTCTATCCTTGGAGTCTGTCATAGGGGATTTTTATAGCCCCAGGCTAGTTGAACTTTACTTAGGTGGTAAGGCTGGTTGCCAACTACCCTGCGCAAACTTAGTGGATGGGCGTGAGGATTACAGACGCCAATTTAGGCAACTGTGATCGATCAAAGGGAATTCATTTCTTCCTTGAAGAGATACTATATGCTGTAAATATTTGGGTTACCATTATGAAAGATACACTGAGTTAGGAATTATCATTCTTAGAGAGATCACGATTTGGGACAATTTTAGGGTTTTGATCAATTAAAACAGATGATCTTTAATGCATAGGAAATGATGTTGTCAGCTATCCAGATTGGGCTGTAGTCGACCGGCTAAAGTGTTGCCCCCAGTCAACATAAACGTTGACTGCCCTCTTGGCCAGTGGGCTGGATGACCTCTAAGCCGGCCCATTTCTACCATTCCTGTCAATCGTATTATGAAGTTGTAAAATTTTAAATTTTTTTAATCATGTAATATACTTGTTTAGATCTGATGGGTTCAGCAACTATAAATTCAAGGGGCTAGGCCCCATAGCAGGGCCACAATCCAGCATAGTTTTTTTTTTTTTTCAAAATGAAGAGTTCCATATTACTCCAACAAGAATAATGCATCTGTAAGTCACACTATAAATCCATACACCTTTAAGCTTGGAAGGACTAGTTTGAAGAAGTTCAAAAAACTCCATAAGGCTCCACATGGCTCGGAGAAGGGCGTAGTTGTTACTAGCCAATCTTCAATGAGAGCAAATTGGCGGCCAGGAGACCCTCAACCCTCCTCCCATCCAGAAGGCTCCTCATCCCTCCGTCGGTTTGTAGACCCCTCAGCCATCCTCTAATCCTGGAGGCCTCTAGCATTCCTCTCGTTTGGAGGCCATTGGCCCTCCGCTACTAAGAGGCCCCCAACCCTCATCCTGTCTGGAGGCCATCGACCCTCCGCCAACCAGGAGGCCTCCAACCCTCCTCCCGTTCGGAGGCCATCGACCATACCCTAACTTGGAGGCCCTCAACCCTCCTCCTGTCCGGAGGCCATTAGCCCTCCTCTAGTCCCGGAGGCTTTCAACCTTCTGCCCACCTAGAGGCTCTCAGCCCTCCTCCCGCCAGGAGGCCTTCAACCATCTGTCAGCCAAGAAACCCTCAGCCCTTCTCCTGTCTGGATGCTGTCAGCCCTACGCCAACCAGGAGACCCTCAGCCCTCCGCTAGCCAGGAAGCCATCAGCCCTCCTCCCGTCGAAAGACCATCAACCTTCCGCCAGCTAGGAGGCCCTGAGCCCTCCTCCCACCCAGAAGCCCTCAGCCTTCCTTTAGATCCTCTAGTCAGGAGGCCCTCAACCCTGCTCCTGTCCAAAGGCCCTCCACCCTTTATCCCGTCCGGAGGCCCTAGTCCCCCATCCGGGAGCTATGAGCCTTCCATTTCGGAGTCAAGAGCTCGCTGTCCAAGAGTCAACCCTCTACTCAAGTAATCAGGATGTTGATCCACCAATGTGACTTAGTCCTTCTTCTCTAAGCCGCCCTCCGCTGGCGCACCTCTAAGTCGTCCCTTTGCCGAGTACACATCTAAGCCGCCCATCTACCAGACGCACCTTTAAGCCACCATCAGTTGGCACATCCAGACGCTCCATCCACCGCTATATGCATATATGCATTCATCGCATCCTTCTAACATCTTTCTATTCTCTAATAAAGATTTCTAACTTTAACGTCGGAGGATATAGAATTGGAGCAATTTTCACTGTCCTATGACCTTCTATTTGTAATTTGTAGTGTGTAAGTTTCAAATTAATAGCGATGGAGATCGGATTCGCACTAGTTCAACCCGCAGTAAATGAATGAAAGGCTCCCTAATCTGTACCACTATCCAAGAACCAATGACGCATCAAGATCTTCTTTAGATTAATTAATATTTAAGAATTATTATTTAAATAGATTTGGAC
>JAODPA010035304.1:0-12273 GCA_025585075.1 Nepenthes mirabilis | reverse complement strand
GACAATACCTCACTCAAGAAGAGCATTCAGCAACCAAGCAATGGACCGCATCCAGTCAGATGAGGCCCGCAATGGATGCAACACGAGCCAGCAAATCCAAGGCGCAAACCGGGGATAAAACGAAGCTTGCTGGAGAGAGAAGCGAGGGCTCAAAGGATGAGCGCCATCGCACTCTCAGAGGCCATAGGATCCCAACCACGAAATCTACAACCGAAGGAGAGCCTTCGCCCCAAATCAGAAGACGAGAAGAGAACTCCAACCTCGCAGGAAGCTTCGAAAGTATCGAAGGCGCCGAGGCTGAAAACCCCAAGAATGGAGACGGAAGGGTGAAGACGGGGAGCCGGGTGAGGGAGGGGGGCCGGGCAAGCATCCGGGAGGCCGGCCATGGCAGGCACCGGAGCCGCCGGCACCCAAGACGGAACCGCCGAAGACGACGCGGGGCAGATTCAAAATTCAAACGAATTTTGAAAACCTAGAGAGGGATGAGAGTTTCTCTCTCTAACGGGCAGATTCAAAAGAAGCGTGCAGGAGCTGTGGCTCCATCTGTTGTCCCTGATAATGGCGTCAACCTTCACATCCCAATGCAGACCCGTGACAAGGCGAGTTCGGTTAGAGCTCACTTCACTCAGGGGGCCAAGGGGGTGCCAGTTGTCGTGCCAGAGGAAAGTATCAGAGCCATCCCCAATGTCCTTGACAGAGTAGGCACGCATAAAAAGCCGAAGCTTCATAATTTTGCACCAACTCCAAGGGGCCGAGGCCGGCACTTTGATGGTCCAGATGCACCGGTCTTTGATTCTGTTTTTGTATATCCATGAAGTCCAAGCAGAATTCGAATCTTTAGAAAGGAGACGCCATAGAAATTTGCAGTTAAGAGCCTTATTCTGATCTATCAGGTTCTTGATGCCCAACCCTCCTTCATCTTTTGGGCAACATATGTCATGCCAGGCCACTTTAGCATTGACTCTGCCATCAGAAAACCCGTTCCAAAGGAAATGTCGCAAGATGCGATCAATTGCCTTAAAAACGGATTTGGGAAGGATAAAAAGAGAAGCCCAATAAAGGTGGATAGAAGAAATGATGGAGGCAACGAGTTACAAACGCCCGCCAAAGGAGAGCCATCTATTCCTCCAGGAAGTGATTCTCTTTGTGATTCTTTCTGTGAGGGATTTGCAATTAGACACCAAGAGCCTAGTGGTGATCAAGGGGACCCTCAGGTATCTGATAGGGAGATTGCCCAACTTGAAACCCCAGCTAGCAGCAATATCCTGGCGAAGAGTGGAATCCTTAGAATATAAGAATATTTCACTTTTGTTCGGATTAGCAGAAAGGCCAGAAATGGTATGGAATTCATGAGGCAGTCCTTGAGAATCAGAGTAGATTTGGTATCAGCATGGGAGAACAAGAGGAGGTCATCAACAAAGGCAAGCATAATAGTTTGAGTTTCAGCACATTTCCAGTAAAATTTGAAATTATTATCCCGTCTTGCCTTGACCTCAATAATGCCATTGAGAACTTCCATAACTAGGACAAATAAGTAGGGGGAGAGCGGATCACCTTGACGCAGGCCTTTGCCACCTTTAAAGAAGCCGACCACTTCCCCATTGATATTGAGGGAATAAGTCGGAGTCGATATGCACTGGCCGATCCAATTTACCATTTGTGGAGGGAATTCCATTAAGGTGAGGATATTGATAACGAAATCCCAATAGACAGAGTCATAGGCTTTCTTAAGGTCGATCTTCATAGTACATCTGGGCGGGCCATGGCCCAGATGGTACTTATGCAGAAGCTCTTGAGCTAAGAGGATGTTATCACTAATTTGATGCCCCGCCACAAAGCCCGTTTGGCAACGGTCAACCAAGTGAGGAAGAGTAGACTTGATTCTGTTAGCGAGAATTTTTGATATCACTTTGTAAATTACGTTGCAGCAGGAAATCAGGCGATAATCAGTGGCCGAGCGCGGGGATTGGACCTTAGGAATAAGGCTAATCATAGTGGTGTTCAACTGTTTAAGGAGCTTTCCATGATTGAAAAAATCATGGATAGCTTCATAAACAGTATGACCAGTAATCTCCCACGAGTCCTTAAAGAATTTCGCGGTAAACCCATATGGACCGGGAGCTCTGTCATCACCAATGGAGAACATTGCACTGCGAATTTCGTCCTCATTGACCGGCCTAACAAGAGGACCAGTAAGTGAATTAGGAACCGAATGGAGAATGTACGGGCGGATCCGATTAGCCTCCGCCGACCCATGGGACCGACCCGAACCAAGGGCGTTTTTTAAATGACCCTCAATGAGCTTGTGAAGGTCCTCCGTCCCGTTAGTAGGATTGCCCGACTCATCAAGGAGGGAGGTAATCCTATTCCGATTATAGTTGCCACTCACAGTCTTAAAGAAGAAGTTAGTGCACTGGTCACCCTCTTTAAGCCATTTGATCTTGGCATTTTGGTGGAGGAAGGCCGCCTCCTTAGCCATTGCAGAGTAATACTCCGCCTTGCAACGGCGTTCCAGATCACATGACCCAGAGAGCGGGGGGGGGCTTAGATTGGATATCCTCAAGGCACTTCCTAGTGCGCAGAACCTCTTCATGAACATCTCCACCTTGAGCATTGAGGTTTTTAAGCGCACTTTTAACCTTTTTGAGAAGGGACACCAACTTAAACATTGGGGTACCAGGAATCTCGGTCCCCCAAGTTTCTTTAACTAACGGAAGGAAGTTTGGGGATTTCGTGAGAAAATTATTAAACCTAAAGATCCCGTGGCCACGAGATACCCACCCCTCAGACAAAAGGATGCAAGGAGAGTGGTCAGATAATCTGGCAGGTGGAAAGACAGCTTTAGAACGTCTGTAAAGATCAAACCACTGACCATTTGCGACCACTCTATCCAATTTTCTGAAGATACAGGTAGTGGGATCGCGACCATCATTCCAGGTGAAAAACTGACCTTCGTGGCAGACATCTTCAAGATCACAGTCCCGAAGACAGTCATTAAGGTCGATGGAGCTTTTTAGGGTGCCAGGACCCACCAAGGGCCTCATTTGCCTATCGAATAGTGTTAAAGTCACCCATGACAGCCCAAGGAATGTTCCCCGAGAGACCCGAAAACCTCCTAAGGTAGTGCCACAGGTGCTTTCGATGGTCCTCAAGGTTAGCACCATAAACAAAGGACAGACGGCACTGAGAGTTATCGGTAAGGACATTCACAGCGGTATGGATAACCTGATCCTCCTTGGAGATAATATTGACAGCCACCTTCTTGGGGTCCGAGCCAACCCAAATCCTACCCACGGATGAAGTAGAGTAGTTCATGGCCCAAACCCAATGAGGATTAACCCTCGCCGAAATGTAGGCCGCGTTTTTCTCAGCAACTTTAGTCTCAACCAGGCCAATGATGGAACAATACTGAGATTTAATGAGGTTGTGAACTTCATGGGCCTTCACAGCCCCATTGAGACCCCTCACATTCCAGCAAGCGGTGTTGATCATTAAAAACCATCTGAGGGGGGGGGGACCGCTCCTTAGGCCCCCGGGCATTTCTGTTCATCTTAGCAGATTTACGTCTCCTGCTCTTAGTCACAAGAGCATTGCTGTTGGGGACAGATATATTAGGAGCATGGATAGGGCTCAGTGAGTCAATTGGACAGGCACTAGATGACTGTCCAGGACAAACCACAAGGCCTATAGCCACCCCGGACTAGAGACAGAATGATCGAGGGCCACGGCCTCATCTTTTTTTTTTTTGGTAAGTAAGTGTGTATTTTGGATTAATGGGAGAAAAGTTTACAAAAAATTATGTTATAACTCCAAATTTTTTGACTTGGAGTTAGAACATAAAACGCTGGGGCATACCCCGAGCAGCTGGTACAACAGAGAGATCCTCAAAAAATCTAAGAGGATCTATCTAGCAGAAGAAAGAAAAAATAACACTGTCGTTATATAAAATCAAAAGCAAAAAGTTACTCCTGAGAGGACCGGAATAACCATCCGATCACCTCGCAGCAACAAACTACAGCAAACCGGATCTGTCGGCAACCCATAGCATCCTAGTTTTCCAACAGCAAGGAGAACAAGGCAGCTGCAAGCAAGCAATAGCTGCACAATCTAGAAGATTCCAACTAATCAGCTTCGATCAACAAAGGTAATGCCACTAATTTAATAGCAGACACAGCCCGCAAACAATCAGAGAAGCCATCAGCGGAATAAAATTATCAGAAGCAATCAGTAGCACGGTAGGGGCAGCAGCAGAATTACAATATCAGCAGCTATTAGCAGCACGGCAAGGGCAGCAGTAGAATTACATTATCAGCAGCATACAGCAGCACAGCATCAGCATACAGCACGTGAGACAGCAGCATGCATCAGTAACAAATCTAGCAGCAACCTTCTTCGGCAAAATTCCGAGGAGCTAGGGCATTCAGTAAATTCAGCTCTTAATGTAGCCTTCTGTCCAAGGCACCAAGTGCACCATGCAATAAAGAGCAATCCCAAGGCAGCATGCATCTCAGCCACGATGGTCTTTCCCATGGGGCAGCAAATCAGAAGTTTAACAGATAAGTAAAAACCACCCAACAACAAAAACAGCATCAAATATGGCAGATCAGAAGACAGTAGGGACATCCCATTCCAGCAGTTCGCATCAAACCGGGAGCAACATCCAACGCCTCCAGATCTTCAACGCATCCGCAGCAAGAAGGCACAAAAGCTGGACAACTCTTCGAAGGGCAAGAAGATCCAACAGCATCTGAAACATCATACAAGAAAGACAGCTCCAGATTCCAATCATACACGCCCAGTTGGAAGCAAGGCAGTTTACCATCCACCTCAAAATTTCACAGCACCGATCCACTACCAAGAACCCGAATTCATAAGCAGCAGGAGGAAACGTTGACAGAAGCAGCACCAGGACTGCAACTATATATCAGCAATTCCCAACTGCAGCAGTTTCATCATCTGCATCCTCTGGACAGCAGGTCCAAGCGTTAATGCACGCCCCAATCCAGCAAGACTAAGTACTGCTATCATTTTCCAAAGCCTCCAGCCAACAGAAGCCTCCAGCCAGCAAACTCCAGTAGCAACCGGACAGCATATCTGAGAACAGCCACACAACCCCAGTCCAAAGAAATTAAAGCTAGTGTAACCCTGTTCTGAACCAAACCAGCAAGACCGAGCACTTCCCCAATGCCTTCCAGCATTAAATTTATAAGCCAATCACAGCATGCTTCAGCAAACACCTCCGCAGGACAGCAAGCTCAAACAGAGAATCAGCATCATAGGTATAGAAACATGCAAATTCATCATTCCAATCTGGACAAGGAAACTCCTAGTAGGAGAACGAGTTGCAATGCAAAATAAATCAAAAAGCATCTGGATGCATTCTTCACCAGCAGCAGCAGCTGGTTCCGAGGACTCATGGGGGGAACTCAAGCATACTGAGCTTCAGCTTCAATTTAACAACACCCAAATAAATGGACCATCAGAGCCCGGACCCCAACAGCCGGGCCACAGCACATCAGCACCATCAAGCAACAACCGGGCAGACATCCAAGGACAACTACACAGCCCCATACACACCTCATTCAGGAATTCCAAACGCCAACGCCCATGGTTCATTGGTAACCATGGTTCATCCAGCAGCGAACAGAAAATCAAAACATGAGCAAGGTCCAGTGAGAATCAAAATCATCAACAGCTAGGCACCGGTAAAACTCATAACAACATCAAGCTAGGAAAAATGGATAGAACCACCCAACAAAGAGTACTGTAGCCACCAAAGTTAGGCCGAACCAGCTATACCGGCCCCAACCCAATCCCATCATCAGCAAACAACCATATGACACTTCAATTTGGTCACAGACCACACCACCACAAGCATGATGTTGCCAACTAGCCATCACAGCAGAAAGTCCACAGCAGTCCTAAAGAAACATCTACCACCATTTGTGAGAGGGTAGAATTCATCCAGCACTTCATCAGCACAACCCACACAATTCAATTGTGAGGAAGCACCAGGTTTCCCGACTGCTACCCCCAAGGGGTTTTTTTTTTTATGGGGGGGGAGATGGAGCTGATGGAGGGGGGGAAACAAGAGAAAAAAAACAGAGCTGGTAAGCAGCCCAGAAGTGGATAACACCGGCAATCAGGGATCAACCAAAGTAGATCGCCCCCGACGATCAAGATACACATACAGTAAGTGGGGGGAGAAACGCCATTAGGGACACAAAAACCCTCCAGATGAGAGCAGGCAGGAGGCAAGGCAGGTAAGAGACCAAGTAGCAGCCCCTTTTTTATTATTATTATTATTATTATATACCCCACCGAATCCGAGTCGGCCTATAGTCAGCCCGATTTGGAGCCACGATGGTCATCAATTTCAGCCTCACAACATCGACCACCATAGAGAAGAGACGAGAGGAGTCAAGGGGAGGAGATTTTTGGAAAATCCGATTATTGCGCTCCTTCCAAATGACGTAAACCGTGGCGGCCAGAGACAAGCGTTTGGAGACAGCCAGGAGACTTTGTCCTTTCCAACGAGAGGCAGCCCAGGATATGTTTTGATGCCAGTCAGGGTAGGGCCAGTAAATACCAGCAAGTCTTTGGATATTGTTCCATAAGGTTCTAGAGAATGGGCAGGAGAAGAAAAGGGGGTCATGGGATGGGAGCAAGGGGGGGCAAGATCTGGACCTCAGCCCCATCAGAGGAACGCCCCTCATCAAATCCATCTGAGAGAGGGATAATATGAATTGGGGCAGGTTCGTCGTGAGGGGGATCCAGTGGGGCCTCAGGCTGGTTAACCGGAGGGATGAGAACATCGGACTCCATTGGGTCATCATGACAGGGCTCCTGAAGAATGCAGAAGGTATTGTTCGTAGACAAGGCCTTCTGGGCGGAGGAAGCACAGGGAGGGGCAGCACATCTGGCTGGAGACCTCATGGGTGAGGCAACTTCCATTTTGGGCCGAGGAGAGACCCTTTTCTTAGGGACCCAAGAGGCCTTAGCAGGAGGGCCCGAACCTCCACTCTTCTTGGGGGCAGCACTCCGCGCCGCCGAATATTGGTATCCAATATTAATTTCTCTCAGCTGATCGTCCCCCAGAACAGCACATCCATTCGTGCGGATCTTTACCACATCTGGCCGGGGGGCTTCGGCGCCCAATTCAACACATACTCTAGCAAAGCCCAGACGTTCAAGTTTTTCTGTGACCGGGTCTAACCTGAGGGGTTTTCCAACCGCACTAGCAATCCAACATAAACCCAGAGGGGTCCAAAATTCAACCGGGATCCCAGACATGGTGATCCAAACAGGGAATGATTTGTGCTCCTCACGGGACAAGATCATTCCTGGCTTCCATATCTTAAGGAAGATAGGATGGCCGGCAATAGACCACGGGCCACTATTTAGACATTTTTCAAGCATTGCGTTAGATAAAAAACGGAAGAAAAAGAAGCCCGATTCGTTCCCTGCTACATGCTGTAGCTCGAATCGCCTCCAAATTTTCCTAGTAATTATATTAACAGCATTAAAGTGAATTGGATTGCCGTCGAAGTAACCCACAAGAGTGGAACCCCAAAGGTCCTCACCTTGTTGGATGACTTCCGGAGGGGGGGGGATAAGATGATATTCTCACCATGAGGAGAACAAGGAGGAAAAAATTTGAGAGGAGACTTACCTCCAAAAGTCCTCCTTTCAACTACCGAAGCCCATGATGCATTTGACGAACAGGGGCCACTGGCAATTGCACGGCTAGGCATACTGCCTAAGGCAGGATGATGAACACCATGTTTCAATGGAAGCACGGCAGGCAGCCCTCCAGAACAGCAAGGCATGGACTCAGTAAAAGTGGTCTCCAGGTGATCCCCATTGCCCTGCACAGGGCTGAGATCAGCAGAACGAGAAGGCAGTCCAATGGAAGGAGCAGCCAGGATGGTAGGAGACCCTTCAGGGCAACAGGGTATAGGTGCGGACCCAGCAACTCCACCACCGATGGATGCCTTCGAGAGCCATCAACCGATAACCCATCCTCAGGGAGAGGATCAATCGGACGAGCACGAGCATGACGCTCAGGACCCGGGAGCGATTCGAGCGAAACCCTATCAAGGTCAGAAAAGTTTGGAGGGGGGGCGAGGATGGGCCCCGAACGACGAAGCCAACCGATGAAGGAGAGACTGATGGAGCAGAGAGGGCCTCAGAATTTGAGTAACGGCAACGTCTCAGTCGGCCACGACCTTTGACGGCAGAGAGAGGAGGGAAATCGGGCTCAGCCGAAGCTGAAAGGTGGATAAGGGAGGAGGAGGGCGAGGTCGGGGCAGACGACGGCCATGGAGTGGCTGGGCGTGGGAATGGAGGAGACGATGGAGCCGAGGGAGCAAGAAGAGAAGGTTCGAGGGGGGGAGTGGAGACGGCTCAGAGAGGCAAGTGGGCGGGGTGGCGACCGGCGCCATGGGCGCCGGCGAGGACGGAAGGAGGCGGGCTGGGCAGGATTCAAAATCGCAAGGAACGGGACAGAAACAAACTGTGAGCAATCCCAGTCCAAGTTGCCCCTATCTCTTCACCTGCTCTGTGTGCTCGTGGTCCGTCCGCTGTGATTGATCCCGATATTACTCCTGAGTCTATCTCTCGGATTGTTCGGCAACATTGTTTGATTCAGTCTGATCCAACTGGACAAATTACTCCTATCTATTGTGAGCCTTTGGAGGTTAACCGTCCAGTTTGCTCGGCTGTGAACTCTGATGAATCAATGCCTCCCCTCTTTTACCAAGTTGGAAAAACACTTGGTAAAAAACATAGCTGATTGTACATTTTATTTATTTATTTAATGTAATTAATTACTTACCAAAAAAAAAAAGATGAATCAATGCCTCCTAATGAATCTGGGCATGATTCTGTTCAGGCGCTGTCCACTATGTACCCCGATTATGGTGCTTTGGACTCCTCTGCAGTATCCCGTGCCTTCGTGGTAGCATTCCAGTTGCAGTCTCGTGATCGAAGGATGGAGGATGAACTATTTGCTAGGCAGGCTGTCAATGGGTGGCAACGAATGGCCAGGCGGCGTAATTCTGCACCCAAGAAAACTCGGTCTCATCAACCATGATCCCCTGCAGCTGGTGGATCGGATGTGGTATTGGTTTGTTTTCCAATGCCATCGATTAAGATGCTTGATAGTTAATGATCCTGAGGTTGGTGGTTATGCTGCCTGTGAGGTTGCAGATTTTCTGTGGAGTTGAAAACACTACCATGATGCAGCAGGTCTCGGGCTTTGGTGTTTGCTGGTTTGTCTTTGATTAAATGCATTTGCTGCTGTGGTGATGGGCAGTATTGCTGAAATGGTTGGCTTTTGGGTCGGCTTGGATGGCCCCCTGTCTGCTGATATATCTGGTTCCTTTGTCTGCAGTTTGGCTGGCTACAGGCCAGTTGCTCTCTGACTGATTTCCCCGTATGGTGCAGCGGGAGTGTGATGGTGCTAGTTTGCTATGATGATGTGGATGTCACTTTCCACTGTGTAATTGTGAAGATTGACGTTTCCATTGATTCTCTTTTTTTTTGGTAAGCAAGTATTTTGGATTAATGGGAGAAAAAAATTACAAAATTGATGAATTATCTCCAAGTATTAAGACTTGGGGATAAAACATAACCCGCTGGGGCATACCCCGAGCATCAAGTACATTCGAAGGTACATAAAAACCTCTAGGAGGTCAACTTTCTACGGAACCTAGAAAATGAAAAATATTACATCATAAAATTCACGAGCAAAACCATAATTTGCAACAGGATAATTCACCAACACTGTGGCATCAATTCTGGGATACTGCACAAGGAAAATGCCAAGAGACAAAACACAAGCCAACTTATCTAGCTCAGCAAGGCCAAACCGGCACAAACCCAAATCGGCATGTAGCCTGCCATATCAGTAGGGACAAACCAGCCAGAGAGCCACATCGACCTCCAAACCAGATCGGCATCCTCAGATCCAACACGGCAGATGGTCATCAGCGCGAGCCTGCAATGAAATCGGCAATTGAAAACGGCCTCAAAACGGCCAGAAATCAAACCCGGCATCTGAATCGCAAGACCACACAGCATTTGATGTGCCATGACAGCAACGCCGGTAGTGAATGACACAGAGTTCCCTAGAGAGAAGTTCTCCTCCTCTCTACTTTCAAATTTCAAATTCGATCATCTGTTGCCCATTCGGCTCAGGCGGCGCCGACGCCGGCTATGGCCGGCCTCATGGGGGTTCCCTTATCCCGGTCTCGGACCCCGCCTCCCCCGGTGTTCCGGTCCCTTCTCTCCCGTCTCTGTCTGTGTCAAAACCGTTTGGAGCGCGAGACTCCCGCCTCTGCCCGATAAAGCTCTGGCCTCCCCAAATGGACCTGATGCCAGATTCCTTTCGCAGGTTGTGGCCGTGGATACCGGTTTCTGTATCCCACCGACGCCGGTTTCCCCTCCACTCCACCCTTCTGAAGAATCTGATGCTCTCTGTTGCAGCTTGTCGCTGCCGCCTGCTAAGACTACTGAGGACAAGGTAACCTCCAAATCTGTACATGAATCTGGCCCATCTTCAAAACCTGTATCCGTCCATGCTTTTGCAAAATCCTGGGCTCAAATCGCTGTGGACAAGGGTTCCCGACCTTTTGCCTCTCTTAAATATTTTCCTCCCTATACTAAGGCTGCTTTCGAAAACCCAACCCCTCCTCCTGCTGAGGTTGAACAGCAATGCTCCGAAATTTGGGGCTCAACTTTGGTGGGTTTTTTCCCTGGAAATCCTCCCCACTTGTCGGCGGTTATTGGCATTGCCCGTAGAATTTGGGCTCGGTTTTGGTTGCGGCACGTTGCTGTAAATGGCAATGGGCTGTATTTCTTTCAATTTGACTCTGAAGCTCATCTGGAGGATTGCTTGGCTAGAGGTCCCTGGGCCTTTAAAAAGTCGCCTATCCTCCTCAAGAGATGGTCTCCTGGTTTGAGCTTGGAACCTGAATCTTTCATGTCGGCACCTGAATGGATTTCTCTGTCTAATGTCCCTCTCGAATTCTGGACTCCAATGGGGTTAAGTTGGATTGCTAGTAGGATTGGCAAACCAATCCTGTGTGATCCCCAAACTACCACTATGCATCGGGTGCATGTGGCCAGAGTTTGTGTTGAGCTGAAAAATGATGATCCTCGACCAACAAAAATAAGGATTATGTCGTTTGCTATTGTTCCTTCCAAGGTGGTTGAGATTGATGTTGTTTATCACTCAAAATCGGCTGTTAACAGCCTTCAGAGTAGTTTGAAGAGGCCTGTAGTCCTGCCTAAGGCCCCGTTTCCTGATGCTGCTGGGATTGGAAATGTAATTCCTGTTGCCGGGTTTACAGGTAGTATGGTCGAGTCCCCTTTACTTACCAAAAAAAAAAAAAAAAAAAATGGTCGAGTCCCCTATTGACCGTGGTAAGGAAGATTTGGCTTTGCAGAATTGCTGTTCTGCCATTGTTGATAATTCTGCATGTGAAGATATGGCTTCTTCACTGCCCCCCATCTTCCAACTGTCTTTGACCTAAGTGTACAAGGGGACTTGGAGATGGTGTCTGATATTCCACTGACTGAGGATGTCGTCTCTGCTCCTCCCTTTGTGGTGGCTGGTGACTGCCAATCAGTTCTACCTATGCCTGCTGTTGCTCCTGGCAACTCAAACGGAGTGGTTGATGCTGGATGTGAGGCTGGGGGTTTACCCAGAGTTAGTGACCCGCCAGAATATATGAAAAATGGCCTGGGCTCTAACTTGACTGCGGCCTCCCTGCTGAATGGTTCTGAGAGATCTGAGAACTCGGTGGATGCTGAGTCGGACCTTGAAGTTGGTTTCCCCAGAGTTGCCTCTTGCCCTGCTGTAATGCAGTTGTGTATATAGCAGTATGTCCAGCCTCCCGTGCCATCTGCTGGGTGCAATCATGTCCAGACATCTGTGGTGTCCGATGGCAATACTGTTGCTCCATTCCCTTCGGGTAGGGAGGTTTCTCGTGGATACCAAGACTCTCCCACCACCCAATTAGATTTGGTTGCTACTTCACCTGCTGACAATGGGCACCAGGGGTTCCCTTCGGTGGACTCCGGTTACTTGGATGATTCCCTTCATCCTCAGATTAAGGACTCGGCTCCTATTTTTTTTGGTAAGTAATTAATTGCATTAAATTAAAGTAAAATGTACAAAGAACTATGTTTTTTACCAAGTGTTTTGCTGACTTGGAAAAGAAACATAGAAATAAGGGAACCCCTAGATCCATGACAAAAGTCATTAAG
>JAODPA010035293.1:0-12273 GCA_025585075.1 Nepenthes mirabilis | reverse complement strand
TATCACATTTAAACTATTTATTAATATTAGGTAGACTCAATTAATCTTTGTTCATGACATAAGAGGAGGCCACCGGTGATCATCTCATGGAACATTTGCCTCAGCACAGGCTTTCATGAAAATCATTCAATTTCCGTCGCATCAATCTCCAGAACGTCTGTGTAAGGAGGTGCATTTTGCTCTTTGCCGCAGCAAATGCCTCTCTGCAGATAACCAATTAAATGGCAGCCGTCCAAAACAGTTCCTATTGCAAAACCTTCCGGATGCTTCTTGTTGCGTACCAGAAATTCGGATTGCCCTACGGGTCAGGGGCCGAAAATCGGATCTTCTTATTTGTCGATCTGACGCGGATCCGTCTCCATAGTCTTGAATCTGAGTCCTGTGCAACACAAAAGTAGACAAGATGGTCAGAAGGCCAATGGGGCTAAATCCCCAAAGGCTCTCCGACGCTCAAGTCAGTCATGGCCTTTTTGAGAATAAAAAGGGAAAGATGTATTCTATTTTTTATAGATAGTAATTTTCAGAGAAAGAGAGAGTTTTTCCTGCCCTCTCCTCCTTTTTTTCCTTTTTTTCCTTGCCCCCTTTCGTGGAGGATAACTCCTCTTTATATAGGATCTCCTCTCTCTGGAGGTTTCTTGGCCTCCTCTCTCTGGAGATTTTCGGAGGTTTCTTTGCTTGTGGTTGAACTTTATCCATAATTAACCACCAGTGATAACCACCGGTTATAACCGCTTGTGGATTACATAAAACGGTTTGTGCGGTTATTTCTTGGGTTGGTTATACTATACCCATCACTTCTGGAGTGATTTTTTTGGTTGAACAGCTGCAGAAGAACAGCAAAACCAAAGAAAAAAAATGAAACAATAAAATAAATCGCGGTGCCCTCTCTAGGAACCCCATTTCGCTATATTTCAGCATGGAGAGTAGGTAACACCATAGCCGTCGCTAGTTCATTTCATGATGTCACTCATACCGTGATGATTGTTTCTGTTTTTCTTGAAAAGTTATTCGCCTTCTTCTGTTTTTCTTTATCTTTTATATGTGCTTGATTTCATTTTTCAAATTTCGACTTCAGGCGGCAGGCTCCATTTGAGTACAATAAGACAGTACGGTGAGAAGCTTCTCATTGAAGTGTTTTTTTAGTATTGAAAAGGTCTGATTTTATCTACATAAACAGCTGGAGTGCTCATCAAGTCATTCTAGCAGAATGTTGGCTTTGCTTGTATTATCAGAAAAGCAAAATCCAGATCCTTCTACGATCACATATATGAAAGCAATGCAAGGAGTCTTGTTCCACAGAAAACCTGAAGCATGAAAAGCTCTAAGCAGTGCGATGAAGTAGTAGGAGGAATCAGTGAAGAACACTTTCTAAGATCAAAGATACACCTCATGTCCCCGAACTACCGTACCCATGCCACCTTCAATCATGTAAACGTTGGTGGGAGCAATGCTGGCTCTACGATGACTATTGATCGAGGAGGCAGAGACACGAAAGAGCCTCTCGATCTCGATCGTTGTTGCATCAATATTTACATAAGCAACAACATCCAAGGGGTGACTAACTCTGTTGTGGTTGGCAGCGACGTGAAGATGGTAGAATGCAGTGTCGGGTTTTCTCTAGGGGGAGTGATGTCTGGTGGAGGAAACAAGAAGAGATCAAATGGGGATGCATTCTTTACCAAGTGGGGTTTTAAGGGGATACTTTCGTTTGCATGTATTTCTCTTCCTCTCATCGTTTCCTTGATTTTGGCATTCTAGTTTTGGCCGTTGATAAAGTTTATATAGGAACAGAGGCAAAAGAAATTTTATACTCAGTGTGATGGAATTTACAAGTTAGTGAATTTAGGAGTTTCCCAATTAATTTTACTATCTCCTTTGGATTTAGTTAGGCCTTTTTGTATTAGCAAATTCCATGATAAAATGTTTTAGTTTGAATCACTCCTTATAGATCTTTAAGTGTTGGTAGAGTCATGCTCAATATGTGCTTAAATGTTGCTTGAACACTGCAGTGATAAAAAAGACAGGCAAGACTAGTGCTTCAATTATGCATGTTTGTTGCTTGAGAATTACAATTGCAGAGAGGTCATGTTTGATTTATGATCGATTGCTGCTCCAGCAAGATATTGATTGAGAGCTTCAGCTTTGTGTGCTTGAATGTTGCTCAAGCAATATATTGGCCGCGAACTTCTGCTTTGCGTATACTCAATTGTTGCTTGAGCAAGATATTGACCTAAGAGCTTCTGATTTATGTACGCTTGATTGTTGCTCGAGCAAGCTACTAGTTGACAGCTTCTTCTTGATGTATGCTCTACTGTTGCTGGAGAAGAAGGCAGTGACCTCCCACTTCCCATTTCTTTGAACAGATTTGACCAAGCTCTGGTTATGAAAATCACCCTTTAACCATTTAGAATTGTGAAACAACTATCTGATTAGGGGAGAGAGCTATCTTTGCTATAAGAGTTCCATCAAGTTGAGAGAATTTCATCATACACTTACGATTTGCTTCCCATACTCATGAATCTCTCAAACATACCACCTAAACACATTTTCCTAGCATATTAACTTTCAGAGTTCTTATAGTACCCATGCTATCAAATTTTGGCATTGTTGATCAAGTTCGCTCAATGACAGTCCACTAGAGAAGTCAAAGGTTCTGGTTTATGCTTCGGTTGGGTAGATCTAAAAAAACTTTTAGATATTCACCAGTTTGGAGTTAGTCGGATATGGTCTACTACATTTGAACAACCAATCAGGATTCAACCGTAAGGAGCTAATAATAAGATCCATGTGTCCATGGCATTGATTGTTGCTGATTTTTGGTAGTCTTCCTTCAACATAAGAGAATACTTTATTCTAATGTACATACTACTGCTATTTCTTTCAATGACGTTATCCTTCTAGATTATTGAAGCGAGGAATCTCAGCTATGAAGCCTCCCACGAATCAAACAGTATTCAACAAGTAGCCTTGGTTTGTTATAAAACAAGCAGGTGCAGATAAAGGTTTGCAAAGAGACCTGTCTCTCACGACCTTCAACTGATTTTTGATCTCTGATCATCATGCAGATATTGGATTATCTTTCTTAGGGTACTGAAAAAAGATTAGATCAGTTTTAAAAAGAACTACAGCAAACTCTGTAGAATCATTACAATTACGGTCTAGAATCCTTCTTTTTTTGGTTGGAAAGCTCTATGTATTGGAGCAAGACGCGCGGAAGGCAACGGTGACCGAGCGGACAAGGTTCTCGGACAGATACACGGAGCAGAGCTCTCGGACGGACACAAAAAGTAGAGACAGAGAACGAAAGAGAATACACAAATTTAACGTGGAAAACCCTTCTTTTAACAAGGGAAAAACCACGAAAGAATACACTGTAAAAGGATTGTTTACAAGTGTTAGCTACACAAGCTCAAACGAAAGAAAACAATCTCAAATGTGCAACTTCTTCTCTCACTAAAGTGTTTCTCACTCTATCTTCATAAAGCTTGCCCACAGCTTCCTCTCTTTCTCAAAGCTCTTCCTACGCGCACACACACACACAAAGGGACACAAGCCACACAAGTGGACAGCCGGCCGCCCTACTGGCACTAGGGTGGCAGAGCCCTGCTACCTAGGCCTCCGATGTCAGACGCATGCTCCACGTGTCATCATGGCAGGCCTGGCGTCTAGGAAACTGTAGCCGCCACAACATCCAATCAGAGTGGGCTACCAACCCACCTGCAAGTGCAGCTGCAGCAGGCCTACGAAGATAGAGTCAACGCCTACACTTTAGGAGTCCTCGTCCACGTCCTCTCGGACATGACGCTTCAAACAAAAGTCCTCGTCCATTCTTCCAATGGAGTCCGCGGACTACTGCCACTCGGGAGTGACCCCAACACTATGAAGTTATTCAATGACACATCCAATGAGATTCATTTATTCAGAGTGGCTATTAACCCAGTTGAATTAAGTCTCGTGTTAGTTGACACAGTTGAATAGTTTCTAGCAGTGGCCTTTTATTTGGAGCCGATATTATGTGAAAATTTTCATTCTGCTTTGCCATGTATTGTGAGAGGAGGTTAATCCTCTGTAAATGACCCACAATGAGTAGTAATTGTTGATCTTGGTGATATGCATATGTTGAACTGGTTTCCTTATTTCTCTTGTTTGCATGACAACTGGTAATGTTACCGAAGATGTGCATTACAGTTAACAAAGATGTTCATTACCATTATCCGTTGGGATTCCCCTGGAACAAAACACACAACCAAACAGTAGAAATGAACCCCCAAATCCAGGTTAATCATTGGCCACCAAATACCATAACAACACAAGGAAATAATTCATACAACTAAATATATACAAATTATACGGTAATATTTAATATAAAAAAACTTTTCTCAACTAAGGGAGAAATCACAGAATAAACTCTAATAAGAATCCACTACAATATTGTCCGTCTACGGATTTAACCCCCTCCAAAATACGTTTGCTATAATCCAAGTGAATAATCGATTAAACGTAATTTTTACATACTTAACAACCCACTAGAAAAGATATACTGAGAAAAAAAAAACAACAAAATAATAATATGTCTCAGAAATAAGTTTAGAGCAATATATCCGACTTTAGAAAATAACAAAACTTAAGTTAAATATTAATCGAATACCGAACTTCTTCTTTTTCCCTCTTTTATTTCTTATCTCTTTATATGGTGCTTCTTGTGTTGAAAAATAATTTTGAATACTATAAAAATCCGAAAAGACCCTTCTATATCATGTGTAACCACTTAAGTGATCATCTTGCAATTCTCCGACCAAGTCCTAGCATTTAAGCATCCATCTCGGGGCCATCTTACAAATACATATTGAAAAGTCCTTCATCCTAACACTTGAGCAGATAGAGCATCTATCTGATGAAACCCACCATGAGTTGTTTTGCTCGAGCAAACAACGCATGAATATTTTGCGACCTTAGTGAATATCCTCACTTAAGTAGCTATCGCGTGAATATCACGAAACCTACAGATGATTCGTCTATTAGGAGTGAAATTCATAAGGAAATAGTCCAAAAACCAAATAAACTTTCTTTCACAACGTTATGAAGGACTCCTTGTCACTCCGATTATCCATCATCTCTTACCATCTGACAACTTCTCTTCCATGGACATCTTAGAGTTAGCCTATATAAGTTTGAACGACACCCTTTTTTGCTCCACCAAACATGGAGTATTGCTAGTCCCTTTTAGCTTCTTCTATGTATTAGTTTCGTTCCCCCTTACACTCCTCATTAGCTTACTCCCCTTGTGACCTTGACCAAACCTCCTATTACTCGCCTTAATGTTTCCTTTAGCGACGAAAACTTCCATAAAGTATTAATTTGATTGCTTACTTCCCCATACCATAACCAAGTTTTCTTTAATAAACTTTCATTTGCCATTGCTAATCGTCGTGTAAAAGTGATCGTCATAAAGCTTTCAGTTTGAAATCAAATTCAACCGAACATTAGAGGCTATCACACACTCCTTAACATGAGCTTTGTTCGGTTGTTTGTCTACAAGATAACGTTTTTGATATCCACTACTCTCGACAAGCCATCATTGCCTATATTTAATATCCCATAGTTTTCAAGCATATAAATGGTAAAGAGGGACTTCCTCAATATTGCATAGTATGACAATCTACAATCCATCACCCAACTTATCTTATAACTCGTGAAACTTTGTGTCTTTTCTATATGGACAACTAAAAGGTCTTCACAAGTAGTGATACAGATGCGATCATTGTAGTCATAATCGTTCTTCTCTTGTCACTTATTATTGCCCTCCTTGTGCTTCTTCTTGAAGAAATTTCACTTCATATAACACTTCTTATCATAATAGAAGCAGTTGATATTCTTAAATTTAGACCGATTATTACTTTTTTTCGACTTGCTACTTTGGTCCCTTGATCTCTTGTGCCATTGGTTGCTAGTGAACACCAATCTAGTTAACTCTTCCAAAATCTTATCACTACTTTTCCGTCTAAACATATTTATAAATAAGGAAGCAATGATATTATCAAAACTTAATGTGTCATTCTCAAATAATAATGATGTGATAATATGATCGTATAAGGTCAACAAAAAAACCAACGATAATAACACATTATCTTCATCCTTAATCTTTTCTTCAAGCACTAATATTTGCATTAGACTTAGTTAAACTCATCTAAGTGCTGCTTGAAGCTCTCCCTCTAACCAACGTAGATCATAAAATTACTTCTTCACATACAATCTCAATGTCAGGAATTTGGACTTGTACCGGACCTCTAACTTCATCTATACCTCTACTAGATCTTACAAATTGATGATTTTCTTGAAGGGTATTATCCACAAGATATGACTTAATTGTATATTTAGCTGGATTCCTTATATTTTGGCACACCTCATCCTTCTTCCAGAGTGCTTCTCCGTAGTGCTTCTCCAATTTATCTTCCTTCTTTCATAGTACTTTTATTATTCATTTACGAGTCAAAACTTTTCACTCTCTTTTTTGCCAAAGAATGAAAATGTTTTGCCTAATAAATTATTCTATATGAAATGGTAAGTCCTTCAATATTGATGTTATCAAATTGTAGTTTTTATAACTTAAAAAGTCTACACTCTAATACCATTTATTGGGATTTCTCGTACATAAAACACACACATAATTGATGTAGCAAAAATGAACCTTTGAATCCCTCATTAATTGTTAACCACCAAATATCTTTATAAAACAAGGAATCAATTCGCTTAACTTAGCATACATATGTCACATAGCAATATTTAATGTAGATTTCTCAATTATGAAAAAAATTATAGGATAAACTTCGAGAAGAATCTATTATGATAGTGATCAGTTATAAATATAATCTCTTCCAAAATTTATTGACTACAATTGGAGTGAATGACTGATTGAACATAATTTCAATATACCTATCGATCTATTAGATAAAATATGCCAAGAAAAATAAATAATTAAATGGTAACACGTCTTAAAAATAATACTAGAATAACGTGTTTAATTTTAGTAAAGAACGAAACTCAAATTAGATTTCAACTGAATATTAAACTTCATTCTCTTCTCCCTTTTATCTATTCTCTATCTCTGTATAGTACTCTTTGTGTTGAAAAATAATTTTAAATACCTTAAAATATTTGAAGAAACCCTTTATAATATCCTGCGTGTTTGCTTATGCCGCCATCCTGCGATACTCCCTCCCAATCCTAATGCTTAGGCGATCATCTCACGAATACAAATTGAAAATCTCTTCAATATTGGTACCTGAATTGATAGTTCATGCCTGCTCACGGAACTTTCTGCAAGCCATTTTTCTCCAACAAACCTCACGTAAATATTATGCAACTTTTTGTGAACGTCTTCACCGAAGTGGCTCTCATATAAATATCACATGACCTACAAATAACCCACCTAATAGATATGAAACTCACATAAGAGTGGTCTAAAAATTTAACATATCTAATCAAATCGAGCAAATATATCTTGCTAATATGTATGATTTTTAAGTAATATTTATCGTGTAGTTTCATTTGTATAGAAAAAAGGGGATACTTACTTTGATAGAGAAATGTAACTGCTGGGTCCCTTTCATTATTTAAATGAGAAGAAACCCTTGATTGATGGTATCATGGCAGAAGTTGACAAGAAGATCCCCAACTTGATTGCCATGTTTCTATTATACTAAGGAAAACTTAAGCTTGTATCAACAGTTGGAATATCATCAACTTGGGTCATTGTGCAGTGTGCTGCGCATCCATGCCCAACAAGGTATAAACTTGTATTATCTGAAATGCCAGTATTATCCTTGATGGGCCTGGTTAAAATTCAAGCCAAATATTTGATGTTGGAGACCTATTATGGCCTTCCCAATTTTGAGCTCTTTAGTCATTTTAAGGACTTTTATACCATTTTAACGGTTAATATTATATGATATGAAATTGAGGATCCTGATTGGGGTTTTTTTTTTTTTTCTCAAATGATGTGCTTTAATTTTCATTCTTTATTTTTTATCACACAATAAAGAATTGGGCCCATCTAATAGGGCCCATCTAAGGCTAAAAACATTGCCTTGGCCTCGGTCAAGCACTTCTAGGACTGACTGATGCCAAAAATGGATGCGACATTTGGCTAAATTGATTGTTTGAGCTTAATAGGCCAGGCTACAAGGAAATGATCTGAAGGACTTTATACAATCTAACTCCTTAAAGAAACTCGGCCCCAATCCTTTGGTCTTATCATCGGGCCAATCTTTTTAAGGTTATATACAGGGACAACACAACGTGAGAGTTATATATACTACCATGTCATATTTTATTGGTAAGGTAGAAAAAAATAGTGTAAATTTTTTCTCATATTTATCTTTATGTAATTGTTGTATTTGCATGGTCCTTGTATTCTAAAAAATATATGAAGCAGATTTCTAACACTAATAATATGGTTAACATTTAGCAATCTTAACTCACATAATCTCTATTTGCTTTCAATCAACTTAGCAAGTGATAAGTTGTCACATTTTAAATTAATATTAAACATAATTATAAAAAAAAAGGCTAAAAAGAATTTAAAAACCAAATTTTGGTTATTAATTGGTGATGGTCATATATAGTAAAAATTTTAGTTTTCATTTGATGTAGATTGTTTTATAGGCTAAGTGGATGACCTTCAATTGATGTAGGTTATAGTTTTTTATTTCTCTTGCTTGCATCTCCATGGTGATCCTTTTGGCACTTCTCACCTTTTCAACTTGTGGACAGTAATGGATTTGGTGGGCTACATCTCCATGGGAGATGAGTTCCTCCATCTTATAATCTTAACCCTCTATTTTTTAATTGATGGTTATAATTTAATTATTTAAAAATACCTGATTTAATTAGCATAATTATTTATCTATAAATGGATAGTTAAAATTGAAATATGAATGAGCTTTATTTTTATTGAAAATAAAAAACCTTTGGCATCCTTGAGCTGCCAAATCATTTTGCTTGAACAAACATAATGTATAGTCTTGGGTAGCTACCCATATTAATTGATACAAGTCGCAGAGAAGGATCATTCCATCAAGGGATTGCTATGCCCTCACGGCCAAGAAAGACTCAAAACTCATATCAAGGGTTGGAATATCCAAGATATGTAGAACTTGAAAGCAGAATTGACAAAAATATAAGAAAATGCGTGTGATAATGTACTTTTTCTTGAGGATATACTCCTCACTGTAAGTTAAATGAGTGAGATGAATTGCTTTGATGATACAAAATGCCTTTTGATTTGCTGATTTTAGCCATTATAGAATCGAATGTCTAAACTTTAATGAAATAAAGTTTGTCTAGGCCTAGCAATTATAGAAAGAGGTGCTCCGGGGCAGATGAAAAAGCTAGTCAAAACAACAACCAAAATCCAGAGGAAGACCAAACCTCCCAAAGTCTCACTCTCAAATCAAAGAAATATCAAAATTGATGTAGCCAAAATAACAGAGCTAAGAAGAAAATTGGAAACAAGAGTAAAAATACACATCCTAAAGGTGTATGCCTTAAGCTCCTAAGATCTTTATAAAAAGGCCAAATCTCCACCCTATCCCTTAAGAAACCTTCCAAAGTGTCCCATTGGCTCACTCACAATCCCAAAGAGAGAAATCCTCAATTTCAAGGGAGAAGGTTTTATTTACTATGTCGTAGAAATATATGTAATTGTCAAATTCTATAATCAAGGTAGACTACTCCTAATTCATACATGGCATACACTCAAGCATATTTTTGGACACAGTTATATGCTTGATATATGCATAATAGGTATTCATATGCATCTTAGGCATCATTGTATGCTTGATATAATATGCGCAAGTGCATATTTTAGAATGATTTGTCCACTTAATGTGTGCATGAAAAACACATGTACACACATTAAGCAGAATTCTATGCCTAATGCACGCAAATATAAATTCTTCTTCTGCTTTGATCTAACCATTATTTCTATTATTACTGAAGCTAATGACTCTAAGAGAAAAGGTGTTTTTGAAGGAAAAAACCTCACTTTATTTTTTGAGATTGAATAGCTAAAGTTTTCTTATTCTCCAAACCTCTTACCATTTTCAAATAATTATTTCAAGTTGTAAGCCTTCAAAATTTTATTAGTGACGGGACACTAAAGTTCTAATGGTGTTGAAAATTTTGGTAGTTTTTTTGGTAGTATCACTAGTTAGAAATGAATCTACTATAAGTTAGTACATCAATATTATTTGAATTATAAGTTGACTTTTACAAGTAAATTTGATTTTACTAAATTGAAATATTGATGGGTTTTTCTTAAATAATTGTTTGGTTTTTGAATTTATCTTCCATCATTAAATATATATATGATTTTATCTTATATACTGTTTACTATTGATGTTGATGATGATACATGTTAACAAATGGTTGCAACATCATAAATCATTCATTATTTTATGTGCATTAAATATTTTTGAATTCTATTTTTTTGTATTGTCTTAGGGTTCAAACTTTAATAGATTAATTAATTTAAATTTTCTTCACCGCAGAAGTATTTTCTAAAAGCCAATGACAGGCTCTGATAAACCATAAAGTCAAACAGATTTTGCTTGCAGCAAGTTAGCCAAAAGGTAGTTCTAAGATGACATTATGTCTCTTCTGGTTGTCCGACTTAACCCTATGCTAATAGCACACCCAAAGCCACCTCAAGCCCATAGGTGATAATCTAATGTGGGCTTCGTATACTTCAACAAGGCCTGCTAAATTCCTCGCAAAGGACCATATGAAAATATAAACTCACATCCCACTCCAACTTAGCAATTCCATGAAATATTATATATCAGTATATTATCATAACAGTATTTCCATTTGAAAGGTTACCTTAACTTAAGTATCAGAAGAGTTTTACGAGATTTCCTATAAGATTTTTTTCACATCTCTTAGTCTCTTATGATATGCACGAAATTGACCTCTGACTTTAATCTAGTCTCACTTCAGGGCTGCTATCAAGTTTTGAATCGAATCTAATTCAAGTTACACATTATGTGTGACAGGAGTAACTTTACATCACCCATTTAATAATATTGAATCAATTCATTATTCATTTAGATCAATATTCCTATATGTATGTTAGAATTATCCTATTTCTTCCCTTGGTAGCATTCTAGTGGAACTTGGCAATTTAATTGCCCTCTTTCTTACTATTCAAGTTCTAATGATTGAATTTGAGATCAATGATGATGATTTTCCTCTTTCTCCACAACTACATATATACATACATTGAGCAGAGATGTTGGCTTCCAATCAAATAGGCTTCCAAATCAACTTTTGGCTAGATCTCATGTAGCACTTGTTCTTCTATGAGCTCAATAAACTCATCCCTCACGGTGAGATTTTGGATGATTTGAGGTAAAAGATATAATATATATATATATTAATCATTAAAAACTCAAAGATTAGTTGGGTTAAAGCTAATGAATCTTGAAGGGGGTCATCAACCATTAGCAGATCAGGAAGTGATTAACCCGTTTAGCTTAACGTGATTGATGAAAACAACATAATGATACTCGATTGAATCTTTAATTGTGCAATTAATTTTAACTGTTATATTTCTAAACTTACCCATTTTTTTAATTTTATAGAAAAAATTATACATTAAGAGCTTAACTCAAATCTATTTATGAAAATTCTTAACCAACCTACGGTATCATCTTGTTGAGAAGACTGGCTAATGGTAAATAGGGTGAAATGAAAAGAAGAGATGGAGTTAAAAGGGGAAGAAGAGTAAGAGAGAATATGAAGAATTGAAAGGGGAAAATGGAGCAAAATTTCATGAATGTTACCTTTTAAGTTAAGCCTCCCAGTCCAAGCCAACCAAAAAGTCTATAAAACATCTTCTCTTATTATTTTTGTTAGAGACATTTGTCTTATTGGCATATTCCGTGACCATTTGTATTATTTTATTGATGTCGGGTTGTGGGTTGCCGGTTTAAATTCATTAAAATTCATTCGGGCCGCCCTCCACGCGCTCGGGCCCGTCCAAGGACCGCCCGCTCGCTTCATGCTCGATGTCCGCTCGAGCCGATAAACCAGAACGGGGGCCGCTCGCTGCTCGCCCTCCACCCGCTCGAGCCGATAAACCAGAACTACGGCCGCTCGCTGCTCGCCCTCCACCCGCTCGAGCGCCCGCTGGGTTTCTGCCGAAACCCTACGGCCGCTCGAGCGGCGGCCCAACGGGCAGATTTTTTTGAACGCGTTTTGGCTCCAATATAA
>JAODPA010035282.1:0-12277 GCA_025585075.1 Nepenthes mirabilis | reverse complement strand
TCTGGTGTACTGTTACCTCGGGATTGTACAATCTATCCTCGAACCTTGTACTTTTGCATTGTAACCATCTCAGGGGAGTGGGACCTTTCTCATCACTATTCGATCAAATCAGCCCAAAATATTTGAATATGAAAAGTAGCCATCATAATCCTAAACATCTATGGTACCAGAATAAAATCCTCACGATTGAAAATATAAAAAAATATATAAAAAATGGAAGAATCCTTAGAAAACCCCACTTGCTTACCAACAGCCACACTGTCTTCAAGTCAATCATAACAAAAACCCACGGCAGAATTTACTGACAGGAAAGCAAATGGGTTTCTTAATCAATAAGCTAGTTAAATGCACATTATCAGCTCGGAAGAGATAGGAACAACGCATAGCAAGATGGAAGCAAAGCCATGATAATTCATTTGGTCATGGACACCATCTTAAAGGCTAAGAATTCCATATTTGAATATCAAAATGACTAAGAAGAAAAACCCATGAACTTACTATCTGTGCTCCATATTTTAGAATGTTGCAGCTTCGAAATTTACCTTATAAGCCATGGCAAGAAAGTTGCCACATCATCATCATCCGCCTCCTTTGAACACATCATAGTAGAGAGACCAGCAAGCAATGCATAGCTCATTTGCCTGCCTAATTTGATCTTCAAAGATACCAAATAGAACATCCAAAACATAGAGATTTCTAGGCTGCCATCACTTGTCACGGAAGACAAACAAAATAAAACTGTTTCTATCACTAGAAAACATCTGGGTGACAGCACCCAGGAATTGAGCTGCTTTCTTGAGCCTGCTTGAGATGCATTCTCAAAGTATAGTTACTCACCTGTAAACACAACCAAAGGACACCACATCAGTAAGTAAGAAGGGTGTTTACATGAACTATCCAGTAAACCGTTTCCCTGAGTGATGAATAATTTTGCTTACCCCAGCACCCCAAAAGACCACATTCGATATTTCACACAAAACTGTACTTCAGAGTGTAAGGTCATCTACCTACTTTCAAGAATACTAGCAAATATGTTTAAGCACTTATTCCGAGTCAGACCTCTAGTCTCCTCAACTGCTCTTGATATTGAGCCACCAGCTGCTTCAAGTGCTGCAGTTCCCAGTACATGGCATCATACTCCTTCTGACACTCATGCTTGTTGAGCACCCCATGTGCAAGAATGGTGTCTTGTTGCTTCAACATCATATTTTCCTGACATGAAAAGTCCATTGTTATTGTAGCCTTGGGTCATAATCATTACAAAATGGAATAGCCACAACTCAAGTTACTATGACACTTCATTTCAGGTAAAGTATCCGTGTCAAATCCTTGACGGGCATAGTAGGGCACTTGGACCGTTCAAAATAATGGAGAACAGAAGAAACCGTATCCAAGACTCATACCCAAGTAAGAGTAATAGTCTGCATGTGAGAGAGAACATAAGGGCACGTTGGGGATCTCCATATTGATAATTTCAGGGCATAAAACAACATTGAAGTTGCTTCTTCAATGAACTTGAAAACCCTCAATGGGAAACTAATCAATTGCCATATTATTTGTGGTGAGTGTGGGGGAAACCTGGGTAACAGGGCAAATATTGTCATAAAAGCAATCCTCTTCTACTTGTGATGTAGCAGGACAATACTTGCAAATGCAGGCACCATCACAGTTCAGATTGTTAGATGATGGCAACAAAGAAATTGTTCAGCCAAATTTTGCATCATAATCAATGTCCCTTGTTCAAATTATTACATGTCCTCACATTGCTTCTATAACAAAGATAAACTGACCATAAAATACCAAAACCGAATTCACAAACAACAAAGAGAATGATACCTTCTTTAAGTTTCCTGCCACCTCAGCATGTGCACAGGCAGCAATGGATTTCTCCAGAACCTCCAGCACACTAGAAGCTCGAGCATCATCCACGCTGGTTGCACTCATCATTTCTCTCACACAATTCCACCCATTCAGTACGATCAGCTGGCACAGAGTTCTAAGCTGCAGAATCATCAGTAGGACCAGCAGCTCCATGAGAATCCAAACTACACGCCAGCCAAAATCATTTGAGAATTGAGAAGACAGGACATCCAATTTGGTTTCTCTAGCCCACCCCTAATTATAAATAGACTTTCACGTTACCAAAATTGAAACATGCCTTGCTCAACCTTTGTTTTTAGTTCACTGACAGGAACAGAAGTTGCCTCAGAAGACTCTAAGCATAGCTCACGCAACCTCTTGATGGTGGCATCTATTTCATCACCACATTCTTCCAGCACTTTCTCAAGGAGCTAAAGGGTTTATGCCACATATAAAATACAGTGATTCTCAATGACAACATCAGAATCGCAACTCGCTTGCACTGAAGAGAGGTACATGGAGTCGCAAAATTGATACCACATTTCGCAGTAGATCGCAGGAGAGAGATCAATTTTTTATTCCTTGCATAGAGAAGTGTTTCCTTTCATACCTTGAAGTGAATTCATAAGCAAAAACAATAGCATGGAAAAGGAAAAGTGAGAATTAAAGCCACACCAATGCACATGATACAGCACAACGACGAAGTCATGTCAAAGTCCTTCCACTGCAAGAAATTTTCCATTCATGTCTCAAGAATAAATATTTGGATGGTTATATAGAAGAAAAAAATTCTATACTTCTCCAAATCTCGCAAATCTATTCTAGATTTTTTCTTAGAAATCCAAATTGCGTGATCTAATAATGTCAATATATTCTTTTCAACTTAAGCCCTAATAAGTATTACTTAGTCTTAGATATTATAATCAGTCCTAATCAGACATTTAAGAAACCCTAATTTCATTAGCCTGCCACGAAAAAAAAAAAAAAAAACTCTTGCCCCCCACTGCCACCACTTCCCCTTCCCTCCTAGTTTTAACTGAGGAAAGAATCACTTGCCTCCGCAAATCTTCGATAGCAAAGGGAGGGTGGGGGTGAAAGAGTTAGGAGAAGGGGAGGGAGTTGCAGTTGTGGAGGAGTGGATTCCATGGCTGGGAGGGGAGATGAATGTGGGGAATTTTTCAACTCCAGTTTTTTCAAATAATTGTTTGTTTATTTTTTTCATTTTTAGTTATTCAATGGTACTTAAGTATGAATAAAGACTAAACAACGATTTACTCTACATATCTGGTTTAACTTGACATAATAAGTAGAATTGCACTCTTTTTGATTTGTAGAAAAAGAGTACTAAATACATATACATGAGTTGTAAAAATTCAGAATATTATTGCTAACAACCCATATATATTCTGATACTAAAACAACTGCTTGGACGCAAAGCAAAAAAATACAAACGTAAACCACTGGGCATGACAAATAAACATATCCCCATATGGTCATTATTCCTTTGGTACAATTAAAGAAGCATAGGTATAGCAACCCAGCATAATCCTTCTCCAAAATCTGTAAAATCAGAATTTCGATCAAATCCCATATCCAATCAATTCAACAAATGAACAAGGTGGAATCAATAATGAGCGAACAACCATAGAAATGTTGAAGAATTCTTATGAGGAACAGATAATAATCAGCAAACTTATCCATAATTTAAAGGAAAATGGCAATTTTTTGATTTCCAGTAGATGATCGGATAAACATAAGAAAAAAAAAACAACTAATAAAATAATCCAGTTATTGCAACAAAATGAACAAGGTGGAATTGATGACAAGCAAGCCGCTTCAGCAAGAGTATCAAGAATTTAAAGAAAAACGAAGATCTTGTGATTTCCAGCAGATGATAAATCAGTAAATTTTCGGATAAACAAAAGGAAAAAATGATCAAACAATCCAATTATTGCAACAAAATGAACAATAGAAGGGAAGGAAAAGGCACAATAAAATCCGAACACACACAATATACAAAACCACAAGATATTCAAAACACCGAATTTGAGAAGGGAGAGAGAAACCTGCTGGTCCATACGAGGAAAAACTTGCGTGAGTCGATCAACGAAAGAACTCCTCAACGGCGACAGAGAAAATTGAGAACAACGCACCGGTGAAGTGGAAGAAGAGCAACGAACCTTCGTAGAAACAGGTGTTGAGGCCGAAGGTAAATCTTCAAAGAAAGATCTCTTTCCGCACACAATCGCAGGCATGGTTATCCAATTTGTTGATCTCCGAGACGTCAACTTTCTAGATCCTCCCTCTTCTTCTCTCACCGACCCTACTCGATCACTAGCCTTACACCGCTTCACAGTTCGACCGACCTACGAAATTAGTTGAAAGAGAGAAAAAAGACGGGAATCTAAGTTTGATTTAGAATTCAAAGGCAAACTGCACGATTGGATTCGATGTTCGTGAGAATTTACGACAGATGGAGAGTAATTGCGGTTAGGTTTTGTTTAGGCATCAAGACACCGAGCTTCCGACGATGGTCTGATGAAGTGGAAGTGGAGGTCAACATCGCTGCGGGCCGTGTCCATTATATAAAGCTATTACGATGTTGTGACTCAGATGAGGGTAGAGCAGTTTATGACGAAAGGCAACTGTCCCACTCTCTTTTGTCAGGCGCGTGTGATTGAGGGTTTTGGAACAACATCTAACCCAATATTTATTGTACATGCATTTAAAATTTAATTACCTTAAATAATAAATTTGCAATGTTTAATTCCCCTTAAGATTTAGGTTTCCCAATCTTATGAATGAGAATACGCAAAGATAGTATATTTAAGTTTTAAAATATATAATAAAAAATATTATCTTCAATTATTTTTTTTACTTTCTGAACTTACAAATTAAAACAATGAGGCATATGCACATCTATAACAGTCACNAAGATAGTATATTTAAGTTTTAAAATATATAATAAAAAATATTATCTTCAATTATTTTTTTTACTTTCTGAACTTACAAATTAAAACAATGAGGCATATGCACATCTATAACAGTCACATACATGCCTTCCAATAACCATGATGATGACCTTAACTTTCAAATCCATACCATACACCACTTAATACTATCATCTTTTCTGTTTTCATCATGCAAATACTGAACACTCTGAGATAAATAAAATGCTCAGTCGTCCCAAGGATGGATTTCGTCAAGACCCGGACTCAAAATTTATATTTACCTAGCGGCCACTGGAGCGGGGCCGGAGCCAGAGCTGGAGCCAGAGCAGGAGCATGAGCCAGAGCCACTAAAAGGATGATTGCAACAGGAGAATGAAGCTATCTGGATTTGTTGTCCTAGTGCAGATTCTAGGGATGGACAGAGTTCTTCCGGGCCATCTTCAGTTTTGCGCCGACACTCACTCCTATGAAAGAGCCAGGAGTTTTATGGCAGAGTAAGCCAAACGCAACTGCTAATGGTCTGACACACCAGTGAAAATCTTCAACATGGTGGTACTTCTTCACCAAACCATGACGCATTTTGAAAGCTACCAGTTCCACTTGAGCTGGATCAGCCAAAGAGGTTCCGAATTCATTTCCAAAGACAAACTTCACTGGAAATTTCACAATGAGGCAGCCGTTTGCATGTATCTGAGTAATCCTACCTGTGGCCCATTCGCCACCTCTTTCACAAGGCCATTTGAAGCGGGGCATCAGGACATCTGCCTTCAACCTTACAAACTGACCCACTTTATAGGGTTTAGTCATTTGAATCTGATGGAATTTCCCTATCCAGTGTGTCTGGCCAAATACATCCAACAACTATACTCTCATTCCGCCCAATGTAATGTAGAATGGCAACAGAAGAATGCCTGTTGCTCCTTTCCTTTAAGCACCACCAGTCCCCCATGGCATAACCAGAAGCTATCCTCTTGAGATTGAACGTATGCCTTTGTTGTTGACTCCATGTATCTTTACCAGAATGAACCCACGACAATCAGCATCACTTTCAATGTCAACCACAGTTCCTTCTGTGAGATCCATGCTCCGTTGCTTGCATTCCTTTCCCAAGCGCACTGTATCACCCAACTGAAACCCATTCTTTAAGAGAAACCAATCAGTGTAACTACTAGAGTGACTTAATCAACAGAAGATTTTCGCTGATCCGATCCATTCTTCATCATTCTCAGCTAACTTTAGGGAGCTGCAAAAATCAGCAAAATCAATCACCTAAACACGAACAACGTGGATAAAAAAAGCCTAAAACCAATGCAAAATCATAGGTATCAACTAAAACACATCGTGAACAAAGACAGAATGCAAGTTGGTCACAAGAACTCCACTTGACATATGCTAATGAAGAGTCAACATCTCCCCTTCCCTAATCACCTAATATTTATCATTAACAAATTAACTCAGCATAGCTTTTCCTTTTGGTAATCAACTTCAACAAAATAAGAATAGGATAAAAATGATCTACTGCGGTTCAAAACTGAGAATGTGCAATTGCATTGATGCAACCATCTTCTATCCAGGGTTTAAACTTTCCTGCCTTACAAATTGCTATTTGCTTTATAGTTTCCACGTGATGAAAAATAAAGTGATCATTTTCAACTATAAGACCAAAAGTACAGAACGTAGTAATAAAATATAACACCTAGTATCATTGGATTTGGGTTGGATACATTTTCTCAGAGATATATACTCAGTACATCTTTATCTTATCTCATTACTTAGATAAAAAAATCTGATGGATGAAATTTAAAACTAACAAAAAACATCTAAATGGTTGTTTTTTAATTTTTTATTATTGGGTTGAATATTCAATAGATACTAATATTGTAAAAAAAAATTACAAAAAAATATATCTTTTAATCTCGATTATTAATATTTCATTCAATAGTAGAGATTGGAAATATATCAAATACATCTCCTTTGGGAGATATATGGCTCCCAAATCCTCATTTAAGTGGGGCAACATATTTATTTACCCAATTGAAGGACTTCAGTTAGAAATGTCATACTGGCTATGTAGAGAAACACCAGCCATGGATTCAAAAACAAGCAAGGTTCATTCCGTATGCAACCTATATAGAAGCAAATGGTTTGCAATTGAGATTTGTAACAGTCTCCAGCATATTAGAAAAAAAGCAAGCAATTGACATTCACAAATCATATTGTACCCGAAGCATCATCATTCATCACCTTTTGCGATATTCATAAATAGAGGATAACTCCAAGATACCACCAACACTTATAGATCATAGGTTATTTTCCGATAGTTATGTAGTAGTAAGCCTTAACAGAATAATAAGGTTGCTTCATTACACTAAAAAGATTGAGGTTGGAATCAAGCAAACAACCTCATTGCAATAGAAATGTAAGGTTGTGCACGCCTAATCCTCCCCTCCCCCCAGCCAAAAAAAAAAAGAGCCTTAATTTGGTTTGGGAGGATGGAGCACTTCTCAATAATTTCAGCTCTAGTTTCAAATCTTCACGGAATTTTGTGGTTTAGTAAGGCAATAAATTTCAAGCTCAAATTCCAAATCATCCAAAAAATGTTAAAAAAAGCAAGATACAAAGACAATAGGAGAAACCCCTGTCTTGAGTTAGGCTTGAGCTACTTTCATTCCAGAAATGGATAGCTTACTGCCCTAATCTACCAACCAATTCCCAAAAGCAAACCATCAGGCCTCTGAATTTTGGGGTTTATTAAGGGCAACTTCCCTATCAAGAATTTAGGAACTACCCTTGCTACCAAGAAGCCGGACTGCAATCAATGTCACATTCTGGTTCACAAGATAAAGACAGAATTTGAACAAGGACCAACGGTTTCTTTCAAGCACTCCAACATTGCAATTAGTCAAGAAGTGTCATTCATCCTCCATCTTTTGTTGCTGGATCTTTGTTTTGCCTAAGGAAGTCCTTAAAATAATTGATGCACTTTGTAGGGCTTTATGTGTTGTGGACATACAACAAGCTTTGTCCTCCATCTGCTGGGCTAGTGTATTTCTGCAAGAGAAAGGAGACTGAGCTAGCAATGTACTTTTACCTAGAAGTAAGTGCAGAAAGGAAAGTTTTGAGTGGTTGGTTGTAAAAAAAAAATAGAGCACAACTTGCAGATGAAACTGGTGAACAAACTTCATCCATAAGCATACCAACTGGGAAATAAATGTGCCAGTTTACCTTTCTTTGCATCTAAGAAAACCGCTGAATAACTGAGGGAGACGAAGGAAAAGATTACCGAAGAAACTAAAAATGGCTTTCATCAAAAATTACAGAATATAACCTATTAAATTACCAAGCCCTAAAATGTATTAGCCTGCTGGTAAGGTTGATTAATTCTACATTATCTTGGAAAGCTACTCACAGAAACAAGCTTCCATAATGTGGTTATCATATACTAGCAGATATCAAATCAATGGCCTGCAAGTGGAAAAACAGGGCTACTAGACTGCTAGGTTCACCTATAATAAATTGGAGTTGGAGGAGACCACAGAGACGATCAATTTTAATTAAGATCGACTATAAGAAGCTCAATACAAACAAAAGAGCTATGCAAATAAGAGAAGACGGGACTTTCACTTTGAAGTTGATGAATTAGCGTTCCTTAAAGTCTATTCTTCTAAATGGATTATGAAGTTTAGGGTGAGAGGCAAACTCAGTCCTAGATTTATTAGGCTATTTGAAGTATTCAAATGGATTGGTGAAGTAGCCTACAATTCAGTCTTACCTCCTAACTTATCAGATGTGCACCAATTGTTTGATGTATTGATGCTGAGAAAGTATGCTCATGATTCAGGAAAATTTATCTTATGTTGAGAAGCCAGCTCGAATAATGGGTCATAGAGATCAGGTCCTTCATTCCAAGGTAATTTCGCTAGTCAAAGTTCTTTGGAAGCATGACAATGCAGAAGAAATAACTTGGGAATTAGAAGAGGAAATTCAGATGAAATATCCCCACCTATTTGAAGCTTAAGGTAATAATTCGATGGAAAAATTTCTTTGAACGGAAGTGAATATATGACATCCTGAATATATTTTTGAGTTCTTTTAAATTCGAACTGTGCCATATGTTGAATAGGATTTTGGTGCAAGAGTTTTGACTATTTGATCATTGTATCCCTGATAAATTAGCGAACATGCTTAGGACATAATTATTCAAACAAAAGGTTTGAATAATTCGTGAATTATTATTTTACGATTAATAAGAATTTTTTGGACCCAAAGAAATTATTCATTGGACACCTAATTATTACCTTCACTACTACCCTAATTATCATTAAACTAAAACCTCAGCTAAACTAAGTGGGCCAGTTGATGGCAAGGAGCTTCTGCTGAACAAGCTACTAATTAGCGAGGTGTCCTTTTGCTTCTTATTAACCAAACACATGGATTAAGAGGTGGCATAGGTAGCTTATCTTTTAAAAAGGGTACAAGGTTACCCTTAGTTCAGCTGCAAATCATCCCTAGTTGAGACTAGAGTCAAGCAACAAAGTAGGAGGTGATAATACGGAGAACCAAAAAAAAAAAAAAACAGGAAAATCGGTGGGCCAAAATTTGAGTAAGTAATCTATATTTTAATCCCTTGTGTGTGCTCCAATATTTCTATAATTTCATATTCTTTTTTTATACTTGATGAGAATTGATTTTCATATTCTTCATTTAGATTCCATGAGAAATAATTTAGGAAAAATGTTGAAATGAGAAAATTATGAAAATAATTGGGGGCATCCTGAAATTCTTTATTATGCGTCGTAAATTGTTATTGGTGGTAAATTAGANTCTAATTAGCTACTCATTAGTTTCATTAATTCCTATTTCACAAGCACTCAGTATTAAAAGTAACAATTAAATATAATTGTCAATTTAAAAGAACATAATTTATTTTTTTAAATATCTATGAGGCACTCAGTATATTAAGTCTCAAAAATGTTGTGCGCCTCAAAGCCTATGTGCACGTTGCTTGGAATGAGCATTGCCTAGGTATGTTGAGGGACCAAGCTTTGAGCCCCAAGCCTAGGTACACTTAAGGTTCACCTTTAACAACATAGATGCCAATGAAGATTTTCGGCATACAAATAGATTTTGTTTACTTGTGTAACAAAAAGGCCATAAAGCACTATAGAAACACTTGTGTTAATTGAGAAGGAAATTGGAAGGTTTGAAGTTCAAAAGAAGGAAACCATTTGAATGCAAATCTATAATTCCCTCTGCCAACTTAATCCCCCACCTGTAAATACAAGAATTTCAAGGATAACTTGGTAAAGAAGGACAAGATACATCTAGAGCAGATGTTACACACCACCTCAAAACATCAGTCAGTGACAGCTCTCCTCCCTTCAGCTGAGCCATATGGTTGCCTAATGACCCCTCGTGAAACTTCATGACTGTAAATCTGGAAATATGAACCCAAACCAAGTTTCTACCCTGATTGTACAACACAAAATATTCAGACATAAACTTTTGCACGCCAGGTGGAGAAACCAAAGTAATAAGGTGTACCTTTCCATTTATGATTGAGATTCCATGCAACCAACAAATACTCTTCAATCCTCGGCACGTGAAGAAGAATTCTTCAAACTTACTCAAGACTTTTTGCATTTCATCTTTTTTTTTTCAGTGGATGCAACATCTTGGCAGCTAACTCATGATACTCATCAAAGTCATGTGTTGACTGATGATATGTTGCCGACCAAACATCACCAAATGGACCTCATACAATCCTGTGCTTAAGTTTCATTGTGGTAGGATCAATCCACGGCAATTTGAGTTGGTGTAGCAACAATAGTTCTCAGGTGGTCAGGATCCCCTTCAAAATGCTCATACTTGAATGGTGCCAATGGTGGAGATGCTTTCACCTGTTGGGCCATTTCATTGTGGAGGATTAAATGGACCAAAAGTCAGTTGCCAGTCAGACATTTGATTAAAAAATGAAGCATCCAATACCCAAATTAATGGTGCAAAAAAAAAAAAAAAAGTCTAAACCCAAAAGGTGATTGTCGCAACCATGAGAACTTGCCAAGAGCCCCTTGGTAAATCTATGTTTTGCAGAGGCCAATGCTACATATTTATGGCCATGCCTCTGGATTCGTGAATCACTTTGCTATATCATCAGTCAACGTAAGTGTTTATAAAGTTCATTGCCATCAATTCAATACAGGGGAGTCCGATAGACCTTTTTATCAAATTGAGGGAACAATGTATATGAGTCTCAGGTGGGTTACATTTTAGCACCAGCTTACTTTTCACAGCTAGGAAGGCCATGTACCAAGATAACATGGATGGCAGCATATGTGGTCTGTAAAATCCAACTGATCTAAATCCCATATCAAGGAAGGTTCCATTAAATAAGGATGTTGAACAAAGCTCTGTCAAGTCTCCAAAATTTGACACTCAGATTCAGTTGCCCAAGAATGAGTGAGTAGCATATCCACTTTAGTCTATCGGAATGACAAAAAAGATTCACAAAACCAAATACAGACTGCACATATGTGAGCCATGGCTTTTTTTTTTTTTTAATATTGATGTCGTTCATTGGACAAGGCATCAAGATCTACACAAAGTGTAGCAAGTTACTTACCGGATAAAAGAAGTTTAGCTAGCAAGTCTTATAGCTGCATCAATAAAAAAATTCCTTCTAATTTAGGATAAATTCACAATCACAGAACACCCCAAACGCATTCAAGCTATTTTAGATATCTTACTTCAATTAAAAATCCAAGTAACAAACTTACCTTTTCTAGAACTTCTTGGCCACTAATATATTGCCCAAACAATCAAAGTTCGCATGACATATATCTGACTTGACTCCTACTTATATAGCCCTCTAGATTCTAACCTTGCTTCGGTTAATAACTTTTCATCACTTTTCTGGCACTTGTAGTATTCTTATGAAACAAGATAAATTCTTTTTTTTTTTTCATGGATTATCTAGGAGCCAATTGATCCAAAACACTCCTTACATGAATGCCATTTGGCTTGAGACTTGAGTTAATCAAAGACTTAGCATTACCATGTGCAGAAATATATCAAAATAAAATAAAGATTTGACGAATCAAACACCATTAAATAGGCTTCGCAAGAATGATATACACATTACACATGCTATATATTCTTTCTCTAACGCACGGATACTTGTAAAATCTTTTGGCGCATAATTCAACCGACGAAAGTTCGTTCACAGCAACGTTGAACAGGAACCAGAGAGAGGGGGATGGAGAGAGATAAACCTGTTTGAGCTAAAAGCTGTGAAGTCGTCGAATAAGAAGTAAAATAGAAGAGAAATGGCTGATAAAAGTGTAAATGACTCCTCAGAAACAGTGGGAGGGAGGGAAATATCTCTGATTCATTCGAATTCTTTGGAAGAGTCTAAAGCCCTCCTCGGAATTCGAAATTTCTGAGGGGAGAGTAATTTCTACGATTTG